>JAUMHN010109893.1:0-24513 GCA_032360265.1 Heliamphora ciliata
TAATTGATCGGTATCGAGAATCTTAACATGGGGAGAAATAGTAAGCATTTAATAATAGGAGCTCAATGCAAGAAGTTCTTGAAATTATGGGTCAGAGTACAATTATAGTTCTTTAGTGGTGTGAATTATAATTCAGTGTTTTATGAAAATTGCAGAAATCGCTGCGTCATTCCATAATTACAGAAATTACTGGTAGGTATATGTGTTCCACTGGAAGTCTTACTCATAATTACTCCCCAAGTCCCTGCTGTAGCCCTATATATATGCGAGTAGGCTGAACCAGTTTATCATTATTGATATATCATATTTTGTCTCTCAAGACTAAATATATCAGGATTCTACCGGTACGAGTTCTCGATAGTCCGTAGCCCACAATACGTTTGAGGATCGCGTAAGGGAATACAGTAGAAGAACTGACATGAGTTTCAACTCGGAATCAAATCGTAATTGAAGACTAGATTAACAAAATGTATTTTTCTAAATTAAATTTGGTTGCACAAGCTTATTTTTTATCGTTCGACGTCAAAATTTTTATCTGGAGATCGTTTCGGTGTTTACCCGTCTAGTTAATTTTTTACCGAAAATTATTTACAAAAATAATGATCTTCACAGTATTACCTCCAACACAAAATAAATAGACGGGAAGGTTGAAACCTTCAAAGTTAGACTTGTTGCTAAAGGGTTCACTCAGAAAGAAGGGATCGACTATGAGGAAACTTTTTTATCAGTTGCCATACTTAAGTCTATCCAGATTCTATTATCCATTACTGCACATTTCGATTACGAAATCTTGCAAATGGATGTCAAGACATCTTTTCTGAACGAAAGTCTTGACGAGTATATCTATATGATACAACCAAACAGATTCATTGCAAAGGGCCAGGAGCACTTGTTGTGCAAGCTTAAGAGATCCATTTATAGACTTAAGCAAGTATCAAGGTCTTGGAACACTCGGTTTGATCAAGTCATTAAGTCTTATGATTTTAATCAAAGTCCAAATGAGTCCTGTGTGTACAAGAAGCATGACGAAAGCGTGGTGATCTTCCTAGTACTTTATATAGACGATATCTTGCTCATCAAAAATGATGTGGGAGCATTATCTATGGTTAAAGTATGGTTATCTGGGTAGTTCAATATGAAGGACTTGGGAGAAGCCAATCACATCTTTGGGATCAAGCTTATGCGAGATCAAAAACAAAGGATGTTAGGCTTATCACAAGCAAAGTATATCGATGATATTATTGCTCGTTTTAGCATACAGAATTCTAAAAAAGAATTTCTCTTTTTCAGGCATGGAATCATTCTATCCAAGGATCAGTGTCCTAAGACACCTGATGAGATAGAAAAGATGAAGACGGTTCCTTATGCTTCGGCAATAGGAAGCCTTATGTATGCTATGCTTTGCACTAGATCTGACATTTGCTTGCCATTGATATGGTTAGAAGATATCAGTCTAACCCAGGACAGGAGCATTGGACTGCGGTAAAGAATATAATCAAATACCTGAAAAGGATAAAGGATTATATGTTGGTTAACCAGGCAGACCGGCTAGTACCTTTGGGGTACACAGACTCAAATTTTCAGTCTAACAGGTATTCCCATAAGTCTATCTCAGGATATGTGTTTACCTTAGGAGGTGGAGCTATAAGCTAGAGGAGTATCAAGCAGTCATGCATTGCTGATTCCACCATGGAGGCCAAGTATGTGGCAGCTTCTAAAGTAGCCAAGGAGGCCGTTTGGCTTAGGAACTTCCTGTTGGATCTGGATGTGGTACATTCAGTTCTGTCGGCTATTATACTATACTGTGACAATAGCAGAGCGGTTGTAAACTCGAAGGAGCCAAGTGTCCATAAGAAAGGCAAGAACATTGAGCATAAATATCACCTAATACGAGAAATTGTGCAGAGAGATGATGTTGCTGTGACCAAGATTGCATCAGAAAAAAATCATGCAGATCCTTTTACAAAGAGCTTACCGGCTAAGACTTTTGATAGTCTTGTAGAGGGTATGGGAGTTAGATGTATGGCAGCATGATTTTGAGTATAAGTAGGAGATTGTTATAGTTGGTGTACTGAAAATCATATTTTTAGTACTTAATTTTATTTATTAAATAAAATTAATTTTTTATTTTATGAGAATCTTTATGAGCAATATATGTGTATCATTTCTTCAATGTTATGCATGAAAATTCAATATTCTGTATAGTATTTAATCTGGTGTGTAGAGTACGGCTTATATACAGAAGATCAGATTTTAAGTTATTGCAGAATATAAGTTTTATGTTCACAGTTTAGATAAAAATAAACATACCATCAATACGACTGTAACACAGAGTTTTAGTATGTCTGTTTTAATTACGGGGAATAGATAATAGCGTCATCTATTGTTCCGACTCTCTGTACTAGTACACTTTGTGTGTATTGAACGGGACATTTAGAGTAATTAATTTTATACTGAGTATATAAATTAATTCACACCCCAAGAATATTATGTATAGTGCTTATCCTCTTAATCCTAAAATAATTATTGATTTGCATATTATTAATATTCGTTGTTTTGATTCATTAGGGGGTGCGATCTGTTATAGGTCTATATTCTCAGTGAGTTGGGTAGCAGTATTATTCATATAGAAAATATTAATTATTGACGGAATTCACGTCCCGAAAGATCGGGATTGACGATACCCCCTTAAGGAAGCTTATAAGTTTTGATAGAGCCGAACCTTGCAAGTAAATTTAATTATCCGATGGTTAAATAAGTTAAGCAGAAGAACTTAAGGAATGTAAAGATGTCGATTAAATTAAATTGTCAGTAATTATATTTAATTAGCGAGTATCGAGAATCTTAATGTGGGGAGAAATGATAAACATTTAATAACAGGAGCTCAATACAAGAAGGTCTTGAGATTATGAGTCTGAGTGCAATTATAGTTCTTTAGTGGTGTGAATTGCAATTCATGTTTTATGAAAATTGTAGAAACCGTTGCGTCTTTCCATAATTACAGAAACCGCTAGTAGGTGTCTGTGTTCCGCTGGAAGTCTTACTCATAATTACTCCACAGGTCTATGCTGTAACCCTATATATATGTGGGTAGACTAAACCATTCTCATATCATTGATATATTATACTTTGTCTCTCAAGACTAAATATATCTGGGTTCTGCTGGTATGAGTTCTCGATAATCCGTAACCCACACTACGTTTAAGGATCGCATAAGAGAATACGGTAGAAGATCTAACAAGAGCTTCAACTCGGAATCGAATCATAGTTGAAGAATCGATCGATAAAAAGTATTCTTCTAAATTAACTTTGGTTGTACGGGTTTTATTTTAATCGTTCTACGTCAAAAGTTTTATTTAGAGCCCATTTTGGCATTTGCCCATTTAGTTAATTTTCTATCAAAAATCGTTTACAAAAACAATGATCATGACATTTTTTCCTTCAACTGGTTAAACTCGTGTATTGACACTCTCTTTTTGCGAGTTTTCCCTTAGGGATTGAACATTTTGAGCTAATCTAAGTTGATAGGTGTGGAGAAAACATTCTCGTTTAAGTCCATAAGGATAGCAGCGCCTCCTGACATCAAGGTTTTGATGAGATAGAGTTCGGCCCAATTGGGTTTGAACTTTCCCCTTAGATCAAAGATTGGAGCTCTGATCTCTTTGAGGACTAAGTCACCTTCCTTCAAGTTCTGAGACTTAACATTCTTGTTGAATGCTTGAGCTATTCTCTTCTGATATCCTTGAGCGTGAAACAGCGCTCTGAGTCTTCTTTCATCAAATAGAAGTAGTTCGGCAAATCTATCTCTCTGCCATTCGGACTCAGGAATACTGCTTTCGGCCATTATTTTCAGAGATGGAATCTCCAATTTTATGGGTAAAACGTGTAACGACCCGGTTCGGTCCCTAATTATAACAACATGATTGACAATGACCCGTGTAAAGACCCAGCCCAAACACTAAGTATTAGTAACGAATAGCCCACGAGGCTATAGAATACGGAAGAGGTTCGAAATCCTAACTCAACTCGAAAACCCTAAGTTCATTCCAAAAACTCTATAATGGTCCAAAATACAAGTAACAAAACCTTAACACCCAGAGAACTTTCCAACAATATTAATTAAGTAATTATCATGAAATAATAAATTAAAAATTAAAAATTCTCATAATTATGGTAAAATGACCATTTTGTCCCTAGTATAATACAAAATCTTAAAAGTTCAAACTCTGACATATGGACACCTTAAATCAGATATTTAAGTACAATTAAGTAGCAAAGGATAAAATAACATCAAAAATGATAAAAATACCCCTTAGTGGCCGACCACCTTGGAAATTATGCCAAAAAGTAGTTTTTTACTTTCTTTTATGATTAAAAAGATGAGAGAAATGTCCAATCAAATATTATGATGATCCAACACTTGTTGAACAAGCAATATTACATAATAATATGGTATTATAGACTAACAAAAGCAAACAAATCATTATTGAAGTTCATACATACTAAAATAAGTCAAAAAGTCATATTTTGTCAAGCTAGCTTAATTTGACTTAAAAGACTATATCTATTTAATAAATTACTATAAAAACTATGATAATTCATAAAAATACTAAATTTATCATAAACATACTAAAATAATAAGTTTTAATAGAAAAGACACCTAAAAGATATTTCAAATTAACTTTTAAAGCATTTGTCTTGCACAAAAGGGCACGCAAACCAATGCGAACCCCATGATTGATTGAGATTAGATTTTTGTTCCCCAAACTAATCCTAGCCTATATCCCTCAACCCAAATTTGATGTTTCTCCCTCAAAACTATCACCATGTCATATCAACCCACGCGAAGTGAAAGAAAAAAGAGAGAAAAGGACTAACATTTTATCATTTTGCTCCCTAGCTTTTTTCCAATATAAACAAGCCAAACACCCTCTTTTTCCCTTCAATATATTTGGCCAAGAGGGAAGAAAAATCAGATTTGGAGTGTTCTTAGAGAGTTTGGATAAGTTGAGAGAAGAAAGAAAAAGAAAGAAGGAAGAAGGGAGTTAAGAAACCAAGAAATGTTTTCCTAAAGTTAAGTCCTTCCATCTTACCATCCTTTGAGCCCTCAAACAAGTAAGTAAAATCTATAAATTTTATGTCTAATATCACTCAAAATATCCATCAACTCATCTCTTTAAACACTTTAAAAATTGAGAATCGAAAACAAACCGAAAAAGCATCGTAGTAACAAAATAAGGGTTATTGTGTTCTTGAATGATATGAGATGTGTTGTGTGTTGTTATTTATAAGTTTGATGACTTAAAAGTGCGTCGGAACCTTGATATTCATGTCTAAAATACAAGCATGCAAAGAAATAGAACAAAACCTTGACATATCATAAGCAGGAGACTTGAACATAAAGGGATCTGATTTTTGAGAACTTTGATGTTTCTGTCCTAAACTTTGGAACTCCATAACTCAACGTAGAAAATTGATCTAAGCATGATCTTTATATCCAGGTTTATCTTGTTGTGTTATATTTCATCCAAAGTTGATTTCAACTCATTTGAGTAAGTAGAACTCGAGATATTGTAATTCTACCAAAGTGTGTTATTTTCGAACCAGTCGACAATACCGACCTAACAACCCTAGTTTACAATGAAATCCGAGCTTTGGCCAAAACATAAGAGTTCTAGATAGCATTTATATCTAACTACCCACCAAAAATAAGTACAAAATATTAAGTTTTGATAATTCTAAACCCCTTTGAAACTCTCTGTTGTGTTTCAGCCCTCAAAAGACACCTCGGTCACATATTTTTGTGTAGCCCAAAACCCCTATTTTTAGTGACCTACTCCAAATGTGGTCTACGTGAACATTGTAGCTAACATATTAAACTACTTTTTGTCCAAAAATCAGACTTAGATACCTTGTAAAAGTCCCTCAAAATTGTTTCAAACTCTCCGTCTAAAACCAGCTCTGTTGAGTTTTGGTGGCTGACAGAACCTATTTTATAAAATGGCCAAAACCTCTAACTTGTTCCAAATAACCACCCTTAGCACTACACATGAAACCTGTATGGGACATGCTAAACTAGAACATATCAAAATATGGGCTCATTTGGACTTGATCTGTTACCCAAAAATCGAGCCCAACAAAAGCGTATTTTTGGTAAAATTTTGAGAAAAGTGCTGAACCATTTTCGCTTAGAATGCTTTACTCACCCGTTTGCCTTAGATTTTGGCCTTAGTGTTAAATATAAGAGTTATAGTAAATATTTTTATCTAAATAGTGTTTCAAAATCAGAACTTGACTCCAAGTTTAGATGTCCCAAAATCTAGCTGTCCTTTTAAATTTAATACTTGAATGTTGGCCTCTTAAAGTTGCTAAGTGTGATTTAAGTACCCATTGCTATGAGACCCGAGTTTTATATGATAATTGATTTGTGCTAGTTGATTAGTGTTTTTAAGTGAATATATGATGATTAGAACTCATGCCATAAAGTTTGAATTGTATCTTGAGAATTGTCACTTGCATCCTTGCAATTAGAGTTCATCTGTGTAAACCGTTGTTGGGATGCGTTATGTTGAACTGTTCTTCTTGGTTCTAAGTCTAGAGCATCCTTGGTTGCCATTTTTGTAAATATTTTGGGATATATTTTTCTTGTATACCCTGGGTGCGTCCCCAGTATTTGAAATAATTTATCATGAATATTGTTGGGCACCATGGGTTCGTCGCTAGCATTCTGGTTTTGATAACTTAGACTTTGGGTTGATACCAAGCGAGCATCCTGGTCTTAATAAGGATAACCCTACAACAAGTCCCATCACAGAATTGACAATAAATCCTTGAGGCGACAATAATAACAAGTCCTATCACAGTATTGACAATAAGTCCCTAAGGCAGAAACAATAACAAGTTCTATCATGGTAATAACAATAAGTCCTTGGTGCAATATACGGCAATGACAATAAGTCCTATCACGACAATGACAATAAGTCACTGGTGCAATGAGAGAAAATGATAATAAGTTCCAAAGTGGAACTCCTATTTTTATTTTTGATGAATGTCGAGTTGGACACTTGTATCACATCCATTGCATCACATACTTGTACACTTGTTCTTATATATGCTTGCCATGCTATAATTGTCAAAATTTTCTATCTCATTGACTTTAATTTATATTGGGTGTTATATGATATGCGTTGTAGAATATTTTGTTATGAGTTTGGTTAGAAGGTTTAGAGAGTTTTCTTCTGGATTTTGGCTTATGGCATTCGTGCCACAGGTAAGGAGGAGTTCTTAGAGGGAGTCGTTCTAGAGGGCGAAGAAGAATTTGAAGAACATAGTCAATACCAGGAACATGTGGACCCCGTTGATGCATTTTGAGGATTCAAGACCTCTATTTTTTGTTCTCTTTGAGCAGTTTCTCCATGCCAAGTTCACGCATGAGGTACTTGGCATTTTTGGCATCTCCGAACAAACTAGTGACAGTCTGCCTCCATTGTCATCCAGAAATATCCTTGGTGTAGAATCTTTTTAACCAGCATCATTCCATTCATTTGAAGCCTACAAACTCCTCTGTGAACTTCTTTCATCAACTCGTGTCCCTCTTTTATGTCAACACAAAGTTTGTTAACTTCTAAATATCCCCTTTTGTACAGTCTTTCCCCACATATCACAAATTGTGTAGCAAGCCTCCACGTTGCCCTTTGGTCCTTCTTGTTAACTCGACTAGGATACGCCCCCTTCTCAATGAAATTTCTAATGTCGTGATACCATGGTAGTCCATCATTAACTTCTCGAATAGCAAAAATATCATTAATTATGGGTGTATCTCTTTGTTGAATTTCCAAGGGTCTCATCCTTACTCTGAGCATATTATTGATGCCAGAGTAGCCAAGGCATCAGTGAACTTATTCTGCAATCTTGAGATGAGGGTGAATACCATACTTTCAAAGGAGGGGATCATTATCTCAAGCTCTCGGTGATACTGGATCAGCCATTTTTCTTTAACCTTTCACTCTCTTTTTGCTTGGGAGACGACCAAAGTTGAGCCCCCTATGACTTCTAACTTCTTTTTCTCTAGTTCTAAGGTTGCTTCCAATTTGGCTAAGCAAGCTTCGTACTCGGCCTGATTGTTAGTAACCCCGAAACTCAACTTAAAAGTCAAAGGGATATGGGAATCATCAGGAATGATGAGGAGTATCCCTATCCTGTACCCATATTGGTTTGAGGCTCCATCGAAATAAAGTGTCCATAGATCCTTCTCAATTTTCAATACTTGTTCATCAGGAAATTCAAACTCCAGCTCTTCTTCTCCTTCAATAGGATGGTTGGCAAAAAATTCTGCAACGGCTCTCCCTTTGATGAACTTTCTCGTAACGTACTACAAGTTGAATTCAGCTAACATGAGCAACCAGCAGGCCAACTTTCCTACTAATGTTGGCTTCTCGAAGAGGTATTCGAGCGGGTCCATTCTTGAGATTAAAACAACTCGATATGCTAGCATGTAGTGACTTAACTTCTTAGATGCCCAACAAGTCTTCTCCAAGGGCGTATACCGACGTTTGCATTCTGTCATCTTTTTACTCAAGTAGTAGATAGCTCTTTCTACCTTGACTTCATCTTTTTGTGCTTGCATGCACCCCATTGCTGAATCAATTATTTACTAATACAGTATTAGCAGATTACCGGGTTTCGGTGGTGACAGGACTAGAGGGCTTGCCAACCCCGCTTAATGACACTACCCCACTCCTCGAGATCCAGGCAAGCCAGTTTCACCCGATATGGTCATAGTTATTCCTTCTTTGATCAGCTTCACTTTTTGGTCCAGGATCGACGGAGCTGTTCTTACTGTCAGATCATGCAACCACGGTCTAACCAATAACAGATTAAACGAGGTCAAAACATCAAGAACATGGAATTTTATCTCGTTTTCCAATGGTCTGAATGTCACGGCAAAGGTTACCAACCCCAAAACATCTCTCCGCGTGTTATTATACGTACATACTTCTTGTGCACTCGATTTGAAGTATTGTGTCTTCAGTCCCAAATAGTAAGCCATTCATAGTGGGCATACATTGAGGGAAAAACCGTTATCAACAAAGATAACTGGCACCCACTTCCCAAACACTTGACAGTTAAATGCAACGGCTTGTTGTGGGATAGCCTCTGTGTCGAAAAATCCTTATCACTGAAGGCGATAGCATTGATTGTATCTCGAGTATGAGAATTCCAACCAACTAGTCGGGAGAGACATTAATCAGGATGTCTATGCTGTTGAGAGCCTTCAAAAATTCCTACTAGTGCTTATGGGAAGTCATGAGTAGCCCCCAAATGCTCACATTTTCCAGTGTCTTCTTGAGCTGCTTCAGAACTATGTCTTCCTCTTCACTACTCGGCTTCTTTGCTGACTTTCTTAGTTCCTCTATGACCTACTCGATTGCCCCTTTTCTAACTGTGCGGGCTTAAAGTGCCTCTCACTTCTTGTCAGGTGTTCAACTTGCTCCTCAGGTTTCCACAAACCCTTGAACTGGTCAGTCACTTCTCGAATTTTAGCTACCGAGTATGTCTTTCCTTGGAAAGTCCAAAAGTCCTCTATGCTTGTCTTTTCTTGATTGCCTTATTTACTAGTTCCTCCAAGTCCCCAAAGATTCTCCTCAATTCCTATTACATTTTGCGCAAACCAATGGGATTCATCACTGATAGCAGTCTCTAATTCGAAGAGTTGTGGCAATAATACCTCATCAAATGGATCCTTGTAGCCATATGGTGGGGGAGGGACCCAAGGTTCCCAAGAGCCTCCATGGTCATACAGTTCCACCACAATTGGATGCCATTCCGGCACATCTTCTCTTTCATTATACTCTATATCCATGGATTCCTGCTCTATTTCTTCTAATTCCCACAGGTCATTCTCTTATTAGTACAATATTTCTTCCATGTCAAGAGAGCATAAAGTTGGCCCTTCAAGTAGAGGAGTTCTTGGTTTCTACGAAAAGCGAAGGTGTTAGGCACCCTTTTCGCCTAACCATGAGGTTGGCCTTTACTTTATCAATATTGGTTCTTGTTGTAAACATTTTAAAAGTAACATATACAAAATGGGAGGTTAAAGAGAGTTTAAACAAAAGCAAGTAAAAAAAAACAATCCTAACTATGATGCTAGGGCCATGCGACTTGGTTATTATTTCTATATATGCCACACGTATCGTTTGAGCAAATCAAAGTGAAAAAACAAGCGAAGAAGCAGTGAAACGAACAAATAACGATCTAAGGGTCATGTGACAATGTTTCTGCCCCTATCATGCTATGAACAGGTTGTACATAATAAATCGAAGAGATTTAAACATCATATTTAAGCTACTGGATATGCAGAAAACTCACGGTCGTAGCAACCAATGTTGTGGCCGTGACAAAATAAGTTACAAAACACGCGATCGTGAGAAAAATAGGATTACTGCGAGAAACAAGATGAAGAATGTTACGGCTGTGACAAATAAATATTGCAACCAGGGTATTTTGAAGTCTAAAAAAGGGGTATGCTCACATATAGGGTCCGAAACAAACTTAAATGAACAGGAGATGCAAGATAGAGACCATAACCCATTTATTCTAGGCTAGATCTACCTTCCACCATCCTCTGTAGAAGTAATATCTCTAAAACATAACGTACAGGATATCAAAATGAACAGCATAATACTTAAAACACATTTCCATGTCACTGGCCTCACAAAACCTCACGGTCGTAACAAAAGGACTTGGCAATCGTGACAAATATGAAGAAAAAGATACAACTGTCATGTTTCTCGATCTACAAAATAGAGAAAAATGGGGTATATAGAATGGAGACCACAACCCATTTAATCTAGACCAGATCTACCATCCACTTTCCAGCAAGAACATAAACTATGATACATAATATGCAAAACAAAATAAAGGGAAGAAAGACCTTAAGGATAAGGGGATAATAGAAAGTTTTTAAAATGATTTTCATACTTTTAGCCTTATAGAAATATCACGGCCATGACAACATGATATTGTGGCCATGAGAAACAAAGGCAGCAAAAGTGTCGGCCAAGTGAACAAAGGTCACAAGCGTTACTATAGGTTTAACAAAACACATGGTCGTGACATTAATAGGTTGCGACCGTTATATTTTTAGAATTTCAGAAAGTTCTACATGTGCTCGGTGTGCTTGTGAGTATGAAAACAAATCTGAGAATAGCTATTTTATACGGAAAAAAAAAACTACAAACATGCTATTTATAAAAAAAACTTATACGATAGTGCTCTTATCAACATAAATAACTAATAAACAATAAGAAAACAAAGGAAACCTTACCCATGACGCCCTCAGAAGAGAGAAGATGAAGGTTTATAGAAGAGTCGTGGATTCCTAAGGTTACCTCGTATGAATATCCGCCTCAAATGCCTCCTCAAATGTAAGAATGGGTCTCTCCAAGCCAATACAAGCTCCAAGACTTCCCTCGATGCTAGTAAGACCACGAACAAGGCCCAAAAAGTGCGGGATGGATATCAAAATATCTGGTAAGAATAGATTTTGGTAGAGTTTTGTAATCCAGGTTGATTCTCCTCTATTTCTGCTAAAAATGTCGCCTATTTATAGGCAAAGTGGGACCTAGAGAGCCTCTAGAATGCTGTCACATGTCCAAAAAGGTGTAATGGTGATAACCGCTACCTTTTTACTTTTGTACAGTGCTAGTCGCTACCTTTATGGTAATAAAAAGGATAGCCATGACTTTCAAAAGTCACGACTAGGCTTAGGGTTTCAAAAAATGTGGTGACCATGACAAAGGAAGCTACAGCTTGCTTTAGGGTTTTCAAAACGGTAGCGGCCGTGAGAGTAAGGACATGGCCTGTTCTAGGATTTTCAAAAAGGTGACGGTCGTGAGGATAGGAATGTCATGGCCTAAAGGTTGTTAGTGATTTTCTTAGATTTTTAGCTGAATTCCTGGTTTTGCTTGCTAGGATGCATCTTTGAGCATAATGCTCATATCTTCGTCAATGGAGCGCATTCGAGACGGGTGTCTAAGATTCGGCTTGGTCAAATTAGGATGTCTACAGATATTAACTATTGACATAATTCACATTTTATGATCAGGATTGATGATACCCCTTGAGGAAGCTTATAAGTTTTGGCCATGCTAAACCTTGAAGGTGGATTTTATAATCTGGCATGTCCAATAAGTGAAGTGAAAGGTCTTAAGAAATAGAAGTCGATTAAATAAAAATGTCAGTAATTTAATTTAATCATCGGGTAGCTGTAATCTTAATGCCGAAGAAAATAAATAAGAATTTAACAACAGAAACTCGAATAATTCGATTTTGAGAATAAGGCAGGGAGTGCAATTATAATCCTTTAGTGGTATGGATTATAATTTATATTTTTATGAAATTACATCTTGATTGAAGTAAGTTTTCATAATTACATTGCGAGCCCATTGTTGCGCTGGGATTTAGGGTTTTGTTTCAAAAATAAGAAAATTCAAGAAATATTTAAAAAAAACATTAACACCTTAAAAACCAAATTTCGAAAACACTTTTTGAAAAATGGAGTCGCCACTTGATTTTTGTGAAAAATCAAGAAAAACAGAATGAGCCACTGATCTTTAAAATGGTAACCAGAGAAAACAGGGGTCCGGGGGCTAAGGTACGAACTGGGAAAGGTGTTAGGCACTCCGTTCGCCCAACCGTAAAGTTGGCCACTACTAGTCATCATTAGTTCTTAATTAGATTTCTTAAATGCATACAAATACAAAAAATGAAGGTGAAGAAAGAACGTCCAAAATTAAAATAAAAAAATACATAACATATGTATATAGAACGTCAAACAAAACAAGTAGTAAAACAAAATTCTAAGTCCTACGGCTTGTAATTTTTAATTAAAGAATACATAAAGTAAACTGCACGTAATATCGCCAAATAATCTAAAAATTATACTAACATGATTTTAAAAAAAATAAACAAAAATATGCTCCAAATTTTCTTAAACTTTAATCAAATATAGATTTCATACTGATTTTATCAATATAGTAACAAAAGATACTACTTAAAATAAAAATTAAGTTATTAAAACAATGAATATCACATAAAGAACATAGTAATCATTTTCCAAATATAAAATACGGAAATAATATTGACAATTACAACCGTATGAATGTAAGTGCATCAAATGCGACAACTATGACATTGTAAAATCACAATTGTCGGATATGTTGGCACTATTTTGATGAATTTAAGGTGCTAAGTGTGAATGTGTAATATGGATAAAGTAAAAAATTAAAACTTCGTTTTTATAACAAACATGAATTTAGCTAAACTTAACATGCTTATCATAACTAATTAAATACTCATAATCTAATCAAATAAAATGGGACAATTGAATCAACTACATAAATGACATGAATCAGGCATGCGGAATAAGGGATTCAAACTAACCCAGTCACTTCAACAGAGAGAAAATAGAGAAAGAAAGATTGGAAATCTAAACAAAATACCTGAGTCGTCGCTATTCGGGTGTGAATCCTCAAGTCGGGGAGTAGTGATCAATGGTCCAATCCTTGAAAAATGCTCCAATTCTAGCGAGTAGGTGGGTTAAGAATCTAGCAAGGTATCAGCATTGATGGTCATCCTCTTAGTGCTTCGGCAGAATATCAGTTCTTAAAATCTGTCGCCTTTCGACCCATTAGAACCCAACATCAGAATTATCCTCCTAAAATCATACTAAAGGTATGGTATTTATAGAGTTCATCAACCAATGAGGTGTTGGGACGTTTTGGGACACGTCAGGCCTTTAGAAGTTGGCGATCACCAGGTATCGAGGTGGCGATCGCCACAAATTCAAAGCTTTCAAGGGTTTCATATGGCGGTCACCACAACTGAGTTGGCGACCCCAAGATTCAAAGATGGCGGTTGCTACTTTTGCTAGGATTTTCAAGAGGTTCATACGGCAATTGCTACAATGAAGTTGGCGACCCCAAGGTTCAAAGATGGTGATTTAAGGTTTTGAGCATTTGGCTTGGATACTGAGCTTGGATCATTTTTCAATGATCATTTTGAAGCACCATTCCACTTGATTTCATCATCGAATACACCCGGACCAACCTAAGATTAAGCGGGGTCAAATTGGGGTGTCTATAGTTGCCCCTCTTTGACACAACTTACGCAGCAACGCGTGATGCGAGTTATGTCAAAGACTGAGAAACAACATTCATTTGATCGAGCCGTCAATCTTAGACCACGAACACACAAGCATACATATGATGTTGGTCGTACTCAAATTTTCATCGAGCTACCTACGTACCCCTTTGCTAAAGATCAGACCAAAACGTAGTTCTTGGGGCAAATGCACAGATGTAAGATGCAAAACATGATACAAATGTTGGTTTGACGTAAGCACCAGTATGATCAAACAACACCCTAAAGATCGAGTCAAAGTCTAAAGGGGGTACAATCAATCAAACAAGTCAAAAATCGAGTCAAGATCTAAGAACTCAAATATGGGTAAAATAATTAAAAGGATAGAGTCAAGATCCTAAAAATTATCTTAACCAGGAAAGCAATAACGAATTAACTAGGTTGAATCAAGACCCAAAAATTCGGAACGATAACGGGATAAGAATAATTAAAAGTCGAGTCAAGACTTAAAATAATCCCAACGGAGAGCAAATCACAAATCAATAGGTCGAGTCAAGACCTAGAAATTCGGAACGAGCACGGGACAAAAAATAATTAAAAGTCGAGTTAAGACTTAAAACTATTTTTATCGAAGAAAACACCTCGAATTAATAGGTCGAGTCAAGACCTAAAAACTCAGAACGAGCACGGGACAAAATAATTAAAAATTGAGTCAAGACTTAAAACTATTTTTATTTGAGAAAGCACTGCAAATTAATAAGTTGAGTCAAAATCTAAAATTTTGGGACGAAAACGGGATAAAAATAATTACAAAGTCAAGTCAAGACTTTAAAATTAAATTTATCGGAAGAAAATCACAAATTAATAGGTCAAGCTAAGACCTAAAAATTCGGGATAAAAATGGGATAAAAATAATTAAAAAGTCGAGTCAATACTTTAAAATTAGATTTATTTGGAGAAAACCACAAATTAATAGGTCAAGTCAAGACCTAAAAATTCAGGACCAAAACGAAACAAAAATAACTAAAAAGTCGAGTCAATACTTGAAAATTAAATTTATCGGGAGAAAATCACAAATTAATAGGTCGAGTCAAGACCTAGAAATTCGGGACGAAAACGTGATAAAAATAATTAAAAAGTCGAGTCAATACTTTAAAATTAAATTTATCGGGAGAAAATAACATATTATAAGTCGAGTCAAAATCTAAAAATTCGGGACGAGAACGGAATAAAAATAATTAAAACGTCTTCTGGACTTAGGGTGCCTGAGAAGTAGGGCTTTAGAAATCTAAGACGCCCTCTGGACTTAAGGTGCTTAGATTACTAGGGCTTAGAAAACCTAAGACGCCTTATGAACTTAGGGTGCTTGAGAAGCAGGACTTGATAGAACTGAACGATCGTCACACACACATGAACCTAGGGTTTGAAAGATTTGTCTGGCTCACCAGGGCTTAGGGTGCCTAGCCAATGCTTCGCATATAACTAGGATTTTGAAATAGGGTTTTCCTGGCGCACCAGAGCTTAGAAAATCTAAGGGTCATCTCACGAACCTAAGACCTAACAACGCTTCGCATATGACTAGGATTTAAAAGAGGGTGCCTAGCACACTAGCGCTTGGATCAACGAGCCATTGTTGAGGGCTGCTACACAGCTTTTAGGATCCACGGGCTCATGTTTTCTGCTTTGGCCCTGAAGAGTTATGCCCCACTATAGAGGAGTTCATCGACATTCTTGATCTCGTTCCATGGGAGTTCGGGGCAATACCTTCCATGTTCGTCTCTACGAAGAAGTAGATCATGCGTCTTTGTGGTCTAACTGGCCAGGAGGTTTCTTTCTTCGTCCATGGGGATTCACTGGGCACAGATTCTACTCTACTGGTTCCCTTGGTGACTTTAGCTTCCAATTGCGGCCCTATAATATTCTGTGCATCTGTCTGCTTGCCCAATACCTTTTTGTTTCTTGTGACGGGCGGGTTAGCACTATTCTGGTGGACATTGCTGAGCAAATAAGGGCAGGAAAGGACTCTGTGCCCATAGTTTTGGCTAAGACCCTGATTGGTTTAGATGCTATCTACTGGGGTGTAACCACGTATTTTACCGGTAGTCCTCTGCCTTTCTAACTAAAACGCAAATCTCTCATTTTTTCTCTCTTCTCTCATTTTGTCGATTTTTCTCGATTTTTACCGCTCTTCTCTCCTTTTGCTGATTTTTCTCGAATTTTATCACTCTTCTCTCCTTTTTTCACTATCTCTCTTTATTTTTTCACATATCTCTCCTTTTGTTGATTTCTCTCGATTCTTACCTATTTTCTGCTTCAAAAACGTGTAATCGATATCCCATTGTCTTGTCATAGTGAGAGATTTATCAGGACATGTGCAGATCCTAAACCAAATCAGGGTGCTACCATTGACATGCCGGTATCATAACTATAGGAGCATGTGGGTGATAGTGCATAGGAATCAGAATTAGCATAGCGTGTCACTGCTTGTACGCAGACGTAGATCATGCCTCGTTATAGTAAGAGGGTTATTCGTCAACCTAATCGGTATATGTTCTTAGGAGAGTCTTTTGACAGTATCCCAACAGAATTGGATACCGAACCTTGTAACTACAACAAAGCACTCCAAGATAAAGATGTAGACCTTTGGCAAAAGGTTATGAATTTTGAGATGGAGTGTATGTACTCTAATTAGGTCTAAGAACTTATAGAACCAACCGAAGGGATAAAATCCATCAGATGCAAGTAGGTCTATAAGAAGAAGAGAGGGGCAGACATGAAGGTAAAAACCTTCAAAGTAAGGCTTATAGCAAAAGGGTTTTCTCAAAAAGAAAGGATCGATTATAAGGAGACTTTTTCGCCAGTAGCCATGCTTAAGTATATCAAGATTCTCTGATTAATTGCGGCTCATTTCGATTACGAAATTTAGCAAACGAACGTCAAGACAACTTTTCTTAATGGAAGTCTTGACGAATGTATCTATATGATACAACCAGACGGTGTTATAGTAAAGGGCTAGGAGCACATATTGTGCAAGCTTAAGAGATCTATTTATGGACTTAAGAAAGCATCCAGGTCTTGGAATACTCAATTTAATCAGGCCATTAAATCTTATGATTTTGATCAAAATCCTAACAAGTCATGTGTGTAGAAAAAGTGTGATAGAAGTGTGGTGGTGTTTTTAATGCTTTACGTGGATGATATCTTACTCATCGAAAATAATGTGGAAGTGTTATCTTTGGTTAAGGTATGATTATCCGGCCAGTTCGATATGAAAACTTGGGAGAAGCCATCACATTCTTGGGATCCAGCTTATGCGAATCAGAAACAAATGACATTGGGCTCATCACAAGCTACTTATATCAATACAATCCTTACTCGTTTTAGCATGAAGAATTTCAAGAAAGAGTTTCTCCCTTTCAAGCACGAAATCACTTTATTCAAAAATCAGTGTTCCATGACAGCTATTGAGATAGAGAAGATGAAGACGGTTCCTTATGCTTCAACAGTAAAAAGTTTCATGTATGTTATGCTTTACACTAGACCCAACATCTATTTTTTTATTGGCATGATTAGCAAATATCAGTATAATCTAAGGCATGAGTATTGGACATCGGCAAAACATATAATTAAGTACCTGAAAAGGACTAGGGATTATATGTTAGTTTACTAGACAGATAGTCTATTACCTTTAGGGTACACTATGAGACCTGATTCTGTTTTAATTTCATGATGTTTATTCAATGTGTTGTTATTGTTTTAATTTCTTAAAATAGCATGTTTATATGTATTTTATGCATGTTTGAGCTTTGATATGCATGTTGGGTTGGATTCCGGGACCGTTGGGCATTGTAGTGCAAAGTTGGAAAATTTTAGGTGGGCCTTATAAATATCAGCCTTGACTAGATATTTTGTGAGATATTTTGAGACTTGTATCTTTCTAGCTAAGTTTCTTTTCATTACAAACAAAGCCTCCTCCTTCTCTCAAGTTTTTTAATGGGCCTTGGCATTTGGATAGCAGATTCTTGTTATCCGTGCCAAGGGTTTTGCGTTCATCTGAACATAATCGCATTTTGGGCGACTTTGTTTTCTCGCCGATGTTCAAGTATCGAGTTTTTAACTCAATGAGGTATGATCCTAGACTCTCATGTATTAAAAAGGTGCTAGTGAAATTTTATGTGTTTTTACCTTTTTAAAATGCATGTATGGTTGATTTGTGTTCTTAAACCATGTTTGGTTGGACGAAAAGGTTTTTAAAGTGTTTTTACAGTTTATTTTCAAAGTTATTGGTCTTGTGTGTGTCCGTGGGTTTCAAAAAGGCAAGATGTTTGGTTTGATTTGGGCCTGTATGAGGGGCTGTGAATCATTTTCCATCGGCTAGGGGTTTTTTTTCGACATTCAGTCGACTGAAGTGGATAATTCAGTTGATCGAATTGCCCGAGAGAGGGTTCAGTCGACTGAAGTGGATAACTCAATCGACTAACCTGGGGCTTTGAGGAATTCTTGAATTCCAATAGCCTTTTTCAGTCAACTAAATGGTGCTCTTCAGTCGACCGACTTTCTATTGGGGGTACTTTTTTCTGGCAGGTTGTGATGTAGCCTTAGAAGTTTTTTTTATTTTGTTGTCATTCTGTAGGGATGACGTTGTTTCCTAAAACGTGATATTTTTTCATGGTTATGTGCTTGTAAACTCTGGTTGACAATACATAATGAGGGGCTACAGTCCTGTAGTGAAAGCCCATGAAGATGAATAATGAGGAGCAGATTGTGGTCCTACGGTGAAAGCCCGTAAAAATGCATATGTTGCATGTGTTTCTTTACAAAATCGTTCTTTTTTCTTTAAGCTCGTGTGAGTCGGGACATGCATATTATTCTGCTAGCATGCTTTGCTTTTATTTCATGTTTAGTCTGTTTTCTGCGGGACTTTGGCTCACAGTGTGGGATTTGAAAATCTTTTTCAGGTACTTTTGATTAGCAGATTGATCTAGAGGGGCAGGAAGGGGCAGAAGATCTTTTAGTCTTCCTTTTTGTTTGTTTTTGGTTCATGTAATGGTAGACATGTTTTATGGTTTGGAACGGTGTGTTGTAAGCCTACTGGCAATTATATTTAATGCATATATGTCATTTTTATCTTGAGAGAGAAATATCGGGTTGGGTGTTATTTTTTACTTTAGCGTGGTTTTTATTCTTTCTATAAATGTTCATGCCTTGTGAGATTTCAAAATGTGAAAAAATGGTTAAGTTTTGAAAAGGTTCTAGCTTTCCTTTTGGTGTTGCGATGTTGACCATGCGGTCAGTTTTGGTGAATCGAGGTATCCCAAAAAGGTTGTTTCTTGGGCTTTTCTCATGACCCAGGTTTGGGGTGTTACGAATAGTATTAGAGCTCTGGGTTCGAATACCTAAGAGTCGTGGAAAGAGGGTGCATCACCTTGTGAGGTTGATTGCGTATGCTTGATTGTATGTATCTAGATGTTTCAATAACATGAGCATGATAGCTAGTTGAGTATGAGAATGTTGTGTATACATGAACATGGGGGTTGGACCTTAGGATTGATTAGTCTTGCCTGCAGTTGTTTAGACTAACAAACTTGGAAGCCAAGTTAGAAATGCGTTTGGCCAACTTGTTTTCTAACAAGAAATCTATGCAGGCTATCCAAATTGACGTGTCACTCTTATCAGTTCTCCTTGGTATGTGAGACATGTTTGCATGATCGTTTATAGCTGAGTGTTAGCATGATTATGTAGTTAATGTTTATGTTAATGTGACGTGCTGCATCTTATGTTCTATATTCCTTTCATATAGAAGTGATGTCTGTGCGGAGAGGATGAGGTCGTGGTCGAGGCCGTGGCTGTGGTTTAGGCCAAGGGGATATGCCAATCCCTGATGTTGGGGATGCAAATGCTCCCCAAGGACCAATAGACGTGATAGAGTTGCTACGTGAGATGGTAGGCTCCATCCGTCAACTAGCTGAGACTACTAGGGGGAGAAAGAGAGTGCCCGAGCCAAAAGCGACTGTTGCAATGCGAGAGTTTCGACGTCTTGACCCTCCTACCTTCGCTGGGGATCCTGATCCCACAGTAGCTACAGAATGGTTGGAACTTGTGACCCAGATTCTAGATACACTGCAGATAGTTGAGGAAGATTTAAGGGTTTCTTTTGCAGCCTTCCAACTGAGAGGTGACGCCCATGAGTGGTGGAAATATGCCAGAAATACTGTGGAGGGCATGTGAGGAGTTTTTACGAGCGTTTTTCTGAAGAAATACTTTTTTGCTTCCTCAAGAGACCTATATAGAGAGGAGTTCTATGCTCTCACTCAGGGGGTGATGAGTATCGTGCAGTATGAAGCCAAATTTACTAGTTTGTCCTGTTTTGCACCGGAATTGGTGGCTATAGACGAGTTACGTTCGAGGAGATTTGAGACGGGTTTGAGGCCTGCGATCAGGGAGCAAGTGGCATGATTGAGGCTGCGTGTTTTTACAGAGTTGGTAGAGTCGGCAGCAGTGATCGAGAACACTTTGAGTGAGACTCATGGACCTAGGGAGGTCAGGGCACCACATAGTGGAGCAAAGGCACAGTCAGGTGGGCGCTCCAACAAGACGCAGGGGTCTTTTTTTCTCTAGTTTTCATCCATCTAGATCACGACAGCAGTTTTCAGTACCAGCACCATCCGTGGCTTCATCTGGGAGGCCAGAACAGAGGGATCTCATTTGCTTCTAGTGCAGGCAGCCAGGGCATCGTGCGACAGATTGCCCACAGTCGAGGTAGTCCCAAGGTCCGATATTGGTTTAGTCAAAGGGGAGGGAGCTACCAGTTTGTTATGGGTGTGGCTAGCTTGGGCATATTCGCAGGAACTGTCCTCGGGGAGGTAGCGTGCTGAGCACGGTAGGTGCACCAGTTGTTCCGTTTGCACAGAGTCAACCGGATTACAAACAGTAGCACCCAGCAGTTTAGGCTTCCCGAGTTACAAACGGGGGTACTTCAGTCCAATCAGTACGGCAGCCTACAATCCTAGGTTATGGTGGATAGACTAGAGTGACACAGGGCCGCGTGTATACCTTTACAGATCCCAGTTCTTTCAAGACACCGGTCGTGCTTGATGATGCAGCTACTCCTTCAGTGATCAGAGGTACTTTCTTAGTTTATAGATCGTGGGCCAGTATTCTTATCGACATAGGAGCATCACATTCCATTGTTTCATCTTCTTTTGGGTTGGTGATGGATTCCTTGGGTAGTGCGCTATGTGTTGAGACCACGGTTAGTGGGAATGTAGTGTTGGGATGAGTTTGTAGATTCCGTGAGTTAGAGGTCGTCGACCGCTGTTTAGAGTTTGATTTCATCAGTCTCGACATGACCATGTTTGACCTTATCCTAGGGATGGTTTGGTTGACCTCTTATCATGCCTATATTGATTGTGATCGACGGAGTTGTTTTCTCTTTGATCTCGTAACGAATTTTGTGGACGAAATTCTTTTAAGGGGGTAGAGTTGTGAGACCCGATTCCGTTTTAATTTCGTGATGTTTATTCAACGTGTTGTTTATTATTTTAATTTCTTACAATAGCATGTTTATATGTGTTTTATGCATGTTTGAGCTTTGACATGCATGTTGGGTTGGATCGTGGGACCGTTGGGCGTTGTAGTGCAAATTTGGAAAATTTTAGGTAGGCCCTATAAATATTAACTTTGGCTAGATATTTTGTGAGATATTTTGAGACTTGTATCTTGCTAGCTAAGTTTCTTTTCTTTACAAACAAAACCTGCTCCTTCTCTCTAGTTTTTTGGTGGGCCCGGGCTTAATTTTTGACATTTGGATAGCGAATTCTTGTTATCCCTGCCAGGAGCTTCGCGTTCATCCGAACAGAATCGCATTTTAGGTGACTTTATTTTCTCGCCGGTGTTTAAGCATTGAGTTTTTAACTCAACGAGATAGGATCCTAGACTCTCATGTCTTAAAGGGGTGCTACATGAAATTTTATGCATTTTTACCGTTTTAAAATGCATGTATAGTTGATTTATGTTCTTAAACCATGTTTGGTTGGACGAAAAGGTTTTTAAAGTGTTTTTACGATTTATTTTCGAAGTTATTGGTCTTGTGTGTTTCCATGGGTTTCAAAAAGGCGAGTTGTTTGGTTTGATTTGGGCCTATATGAGGGGCTGTGAATCATTTTTCGCCGGCTAGGGTTTTTTTTCGATATTTAGTCGACTGAAGTGGGTAATTCAATTGACTGAATTGCCCAAGAGAGGGTTCAGTCGACTGAAGTGGGTAACTCAATCGACTGACCTGGTGCTCTTCAATCGGCTGACTTTTTGTTGGGGATACTTTTTTTCTAGCAAGTTGTGATGTGGCGTTAAAAGTTTCTTTTTATTTTGTTGTCATTTTGCAGGGACAACGTTGTTTCGTAAAACGTGATATTTTCTCATGGTTATGTGCTCGTAAACTCTGGTTGACAATACATAACGAGGGACAATGACCCTGCGATAAAAATCTGTGAAGATTCATGCATACTGAGGGTCTGCGGTCTTGCGGTGAAAGCCCGTGAAGATGCATAATGAGGGGCAGATTGTGGTCCTGCGGTGAAAGCCTGTAAAAATGCATGTGTTGCATGTGTTGTATGTGTTTTTTTACAAAATAGTTATTTTTTCTTTGGGCTCATGTGAGTTGGGACGTGCATATTATTCTGCTAGCATGCTTTACTTTTATTTCATGCTTTAGTCTGTTTTCTACTGGGCTTTAGCTCATAGTGTGGGATTTGAAAACCTTTTTCAGGTGCTTTTGATTAGCGGGTTGATCTGGAGGGGGCAGAAGGTCTTTTAGTTTTCCTTTTTGTTTCTTTTTTGATCATGTAATGGTAGACATGTTTTATGATTTGGAATAGTGTGTTGCAAGCCTGGTAGTAATTATATTTAATGCATGTATGTCCTTTTTATCTTGAGAGTGAAACATCAGGTTGGGTGTTATTTTTCGCTTTAGTGTGGTTTTTATCATTTCTATAAATGTTCATGCCTTGTGAGATTTCAAAATGTTGAAAAATAGTTAAGTTTTGAAAAGGTTCTAGCTTTCCTTTTGGTGTTGCGATGTTGACCCGTTTGTGCGGTCAGTTTTGGTGGATCGAAGTATCCCAAAAAGGTTGTTTCTTGGGCTTTTCTTGTGACCCGGATTTGGGGTGTTACATACACAGACTTGAATTTTCAGCCCGATAAGGACTCCCGAAAATCTACCTCAGGATATGTATTTACCTTGGGTGATAGAGCTATAAGTTAGAGTAGTATCAAGTAGTCATGCATTGCTGATTCCACCCTGAAGATTGAGTTCATGGTAACTTTTGAAGTAGCAAAGGAAGTTGTTTAGTTCAAAAACTTCCTGTTGGATCTGGATTTGGTACCTTTAGTACAGTCGGCTATTACACTTTATTGTGATAATATCGAAACGATTTTCAACTCAAAAGAACCAAGACTCTAAAAGAAAGGAAAGCACATCGAGCGTAAGTATCACATAATATGAGAGATCGTACAGAGGGGTGACGTAACTCTGACCAAGATTGCATTAGCAAATAATCTTGCAGATCCTTTTACAAAGAGTTTATCAACTAAGACTTTTAATAGTCATGTAGAGGGTATGGGAGTCAGATGTATGGCAGCATAATTTTGAGTATAAGTAGAAGATTGTCAGAATTGTATACTAAAAATTAGCTCAAATTTTTGGTATTTATTTTTATTTATTAATAAAATTAATTTTTCTATTTTGCGAGAATTTTAATAAGCAAATGTTTACATTTCGTTTTTATTTAATATTGTGCATGTGTGTTTTTTATTTTACATAGTAGTTAATCTGATACATAGAGTTTGGCTTACGCATACAAGACTAGATTATCAATTTATGTAAAATATAAATTTTTAGTTCACAATTTTAGATGGAATTGGACACACCATCAATAAGACTGTAGTACAATATTTTAGTAGATCTGTCTTGATTACAGGGAACAATAATTGTTTCGACAATTATTTCGATTCATTGTGCTAGTACACTTTGTGTGTATTGAATAGGACCGCATTGAGATAATTAATTTTATACTGATTATCTAAATTAATTTACACCACATAGTTATTATAAGTAATTATTCTCTTAATCCCGAAATAATTATTAGACACGTATATTTAATGTTCGTTATTTTAATTCATTAAATGTGTGATTTTTTACGGGTTTATAATCCCAGTGAGTTGGACAATAGCATTAATATATGGTGGATATTAATTATTGACGGAATTCATGTCCCATGATCGGAGTTAATGATACCTCCTTGAGAAAGCTTATAAGTTTTGACCGTATCAAACTCTAAACATGAATTTTATAATCCATCTTGTCAAATAAGTTAA
>JAUMHN010110001.1:0-24503 GCA_032360265.1 Heliamphora ciliata
TCACAACATATATGTGGCATCAAACTGAACCTCTAACCATCTCTCTACACTTTCTGATTTCTAAAGCTGAGTCTCACATTGTGTATTAGACGTTCTCTCATGTCTTCTACAACTCTTATGGGCACCTTAATTTATACTAATCGATAGTTTCTAATTCTGGTAGGAGAATAACCCTTAATAGGAAAGTAGCGATTTAGCCAGTTCTTTCCCACCAAGATTAACAATAAATAAAACAAAAAATTAGCAGCATAACTAGAAACGTATCAAAACAAGTAGTACTAAAATAATTAGCAGTCAGACACCTGTCCGGCTTGGAATTTCCTGAAATTCAAGACACAAAACCTATATATATATATATATATATATATATATATATATATATAACACATTAAATTAAAAGACATGTGGGATATAATAATGTCTTTTATTTAATCTTACCCAATGCTTACTCATTCTTTTCCTTTTTAGTATTGGTTAACTAATTAATGCATTATTTCTATTTAAAAAAAACACAATTTTTATACCATAGATGGTATATTCAAACATGTGTTTGTTTCTCTTCCCTACCTTATGTTATAATTCATTTCCTTAATAACTTACCATTATAAGCTATTTGTTCATAACATATGTAGAAACATAGCTTAATTAAAGCATGCATTTTTTTTAATCAAAAGTAATTATATCCAAATAATTCACTTGCCTCGGCTTTAGCCTACGTTTGGCCTAACTTTTTTTAAAGGTTTTGTTCTACAAAGTCTTTAAAAAACCTACTTATTTGACCTTAGTTGGTTTTTTCATATCTATTTATATTTACTTTTTTTATTAACAATAGCCAAAAAGCAAAAAAGTCTAAAAAAGTTAGTCCAAGCACAAGCTTAATGTTTTTCCTAAATAAAAAAATTTATTGTGATTTTGGCTATTAAAGGAATTTTTGGATCGTCACAGCCATTCTTACATCCTTTAATATAGATGTTTTGAAATTGCGGCGTGTTGCTTTGAAACTTGCGGTCTTAGAACCAGGAATCTTAGGCTTCAAGCCTTTTTGAATTTTTAATAGTTTTGAAGAAAAGAATTAGGTTCAAGATTTGGTTGGATGGTTTGGATTCAAATAGGGATCTTAACGGCTATGGTTCTCCTGTGGATGTTCATTCATCAATGGAAGATTTACCAATGCTCAAGAACTATGACCGATAAAAATCGGGTGTCTATAGACTCTCGTCTTTGACCAGGCTGGAATAGCAACGTGTGTATAAGAGCATATGTTAATGCAAAAAGTGACAAGCCAATTTGTGGAGGACATAAGTCCAGAGCTTCAAAACATCAAGCAAAGCATGATGGTGGTTGCACTAAAGTTTCTACTTGAACTATCTTTATGCCTTGTTTACAAGGGATCATACCAACGTATTTAGGTGGGCAATGAAAATACGGAGACAAAACACGCAAGGTATGAAAAAAGCAATGCTAACCTATACCATTTGTTTTGAAATGATACGAGAGGCTAGTGATTTTATCACCATTCGATTAGTAGTTCTACAACCATTTGAGAAGTAGTGTTGTGCCTAATAATTCAACAGTCATTTAGGCCATAGATTTTGCACATTCCCACTATTAAAAGCATAGATAAATACTAGTGATTTTATCACCTTTGGAGCCATAACTAGTGGTTGTACTACCATTCAAATTTTCAAGGGATAATCATCATTTGAACTGCAGCTAGTTCTACCACCATTTAAGTCCATAAAAAGATGGGAAGGCTACTGATTTTATCACGATTTGGATCGCAGCCAATAAACCTTACCACCATTAAAAAAATAATAAAAATTACATTGTCATTCAAATACGCTAATAGTTCTACTATTACTCAGGCCACAGCCAAGTCATTATACCACGTACCATTTTAACACACTGGTGGTTGTAACTTCATTAATCAAGCCATTAAAAGATTCCTTTGAATGTTTTCAGCAAATTAAGTGAAATTAAAATTGGTTTTTTATTTATTGTGTTTATAAAAATACAAGAATATTTTTCTATATCAAAATTTTTGATAATTCAAAAATATGTTTACAGTATTGTTTGAAAATTAGGATGTTTGTAATAATTTTTAAAAATACATTCCGCGGACAAGTTTCTTCTATTTATCATTAATGTCTTTAAATAAAAAACAATCAAATGTGCTAAAAAATGATGCCATCTAGCTGATCATTACCACTTGACTTGGAATTATTTATTAGGAATTTTAGCTCAAATTCTATTTTAGTTGGGATAGATTTCTCATCTATCTTGTTACTAAATTTTATCCACAACAATTTAATTTTTTTAAGAGTTCTGAACAATATAGATTTACACAAATTTGATTAATTTTGAACTCGATTAGAATATAGATTTATACAAATTCTCTCTCTTGTTTAAGAAAGAGAATTTGTGAGAGAGTTGAGTTATTTGTAATCGTTTCTCTTTGTGTCTGTTTGTGATTATTCTAAACCTTCATGCACAATAAGTGGTATCATTTGTAATCCATTCTTCATATATTGAATTTTGTCACCCGTGAATGTAGGCAAACTATTGAACCACGTAAAATTTATCTTTTTGTGATTTGTTTGTGATTATTCTAGACTTTCTTGCATAATAAGTGGTATCAGACCTTTGGTTAAAGATGGTCTTTTTCTCTCTGCCCAAAATTTAAAGTGATCAAAATTTTCTTGTGAATATATCGAAAGTTTTGTCTCAGTAAGACGATTCGAACGATATATTATATGTCAAAAATCGAGTTGAGACGCTTCCGCACACTCCAATTAAGTCCCTGTAAAATTTGTGGTATGCCAAACAGGTCCTTAGTTTATTATTGAAGAATTGCTAGGTTTGCATTGGTTGATTATTGTTTTGATTTAGCAAGGAAGATAAGCTTTGCTTTTGGTCCAATGCGCTTCCCAAATTTGGTCCATATTTTTGCTCATCTTGTTTGGACCGTTTAGTATCTCTTCGTAGCTTTTTTGACTGAATCAGAGCGGTTTCTACTATTTTTGACCGTTTTAGATTCAATCGTGACATTAAATTTGATTAGTTCTTCTTCTAAAATTTTATTTTGCATTATTTGAGAGTAAAAGCGGTTGTTTTAGTCTTTTTTAAGCGTTAAATATTGTTTGTGGTGGAACTTAAAATTTTGTTAGCCGATTCTGCTGTGGGTTTTGTTTGTTGGGTTTTGGTTGATTATTTGTATTTATGATTTATATTAGAAGGATCGTCTATTTGAATCCTATGAGGAAGTCAAAGGTTTGGGAACTTTGTAATAGATGCAGCCTGTTTTGTTCATTTGGAGGAATCTATTTTATTCATCATAAGAAGTTTGATCTTCAGGTGAACTGTTCTCAGTTGAAATCCAACCCAAATTAAATAGGATTTGAGCTAAAATTTCTAACAATTTCCACCTTGGCGAGAGAATGGATATCCCAAATAAATCAACACATCAATGTTGCCACCAAGTGCACTAAAAGTGCTAAAATTTCTGAATCAAACAAATCAACAGATAAACTCTATATCCAAATGCGCTTCGTAGCGCTAAATTCACCTGGGGTGACCAAAACTTCAAATTAGACATATTGGCAGATTAAGGATGCCACCAGATGCGTCCTAAAATGCCAAATTGCACCCAAAGGTACCAAATTCTAAAAATTAAACAAAATATAGACAAATACACATATCACGTCCAAACAAAATGTAAACCGGATGGAGTGACTACTCAAATTATCAAATTTTATCAAATTCAAGTCGTATTAAAACTTGACCCAAATGACACATCTTGTCATTTAAACTGTCAATATATCCTCTACTAACAAATACAACTAAATAATCGATACAAGATTCATCTATTGACAAGCATCATCTGAGGACAAATTTCAACTAAAAACATTCCACCTTAAGATCAAACTTCTCATGATGAATAAAATAGATTCCTCCAGACGAACAAAACAGACTACATCCGTTACAAAGTCCTCAAACCTTTGACTTCTTCAAAGGATTAAAATAGACGTTCTTTCGAATATAAATCACATATACAAATAATCAATCCGAACCCAACAAACAAAACCTTCAGCAGAATTGGCTATCGAAATCTCAAGTTCCACCACAAACAATATTTAGTGCTTGAAAAAGACTAAAACAACTGCTTTTACGCTCAAATAATGAAAAACAAAATTTTAGAAAATAAACTAATCAAATTGAATATCACTGTTGAATCTGGAACGGTCAAAAATAGTAGAAACCACTTTGATTCGGTCAACAAAGCTACGAAAATATACTAAATGGGTCAAACATGATGAGCAAAATAGTGTTACACCGAGAAAATAGAATAAAATATGAACAAATGCACATATCACATCCAGATAAAATGTGAATCGGATGGAGCGACAACTCAAATTACCAAATTTTGTTAAGTTCAAGTCGTATTAAAACTTGACCCAAATGACACATCTTGTCATCCAAACTGTCAACATATCCTCCACCAATAAATGCAACTGGATAACCGATACAAAATTTATCTATTGACAAACTTCATCTAACGACAGTTGAAGTTTGTCCTTAAATGAATTTTGTCAATAATTGAATTTTGTGTCGGTTATCTAGTTGCATTTATTGATGGAGAATATGGTGACACTTTGGATGACAAGACGTTTCATTTGGGTCAAATTTCGATACAATTTAAGCTTAACAAAATTTGGTAATTTGAGTAGCCGCTCCATCCGGTTCACATTTGGTTTAGACGTAATATGTGCATTTGTCCATATTTTGTTCAATTTTTAGAATTTGGTACATTTGGGTGCAAATTGGCGTTTCAAGACGCATCTGGTGGCAGCATGAATTTGCCAATATGTCTTATTTAAAACTTTGGTCACCCCATGTGAATTTGGCGCCACGAAACTTATTTGGATGCATAGTTTATCTGTTGATTTGTTTGATTTAGAAATTTGAGTACTTTTAGTGCATTTGGTGGCTACATTGATGTGTTGATTTATTTGAGATATGGATTCTCGCCAAGGTGGAGATTGTTGAGAATTTTGACTCAAATCCTATTTGAATTGGGATAAACTTCTAGTTTATCATTTTACTAAATTTTATCTACAAAAATTTAACTTTTTTAAGAGTTCTAAAGAATGTAAATTTGCACAAATTTGATTAGTTTTGAACTCGACTAACAAAAGTTTAATTAGATTAGATCTTTGTTTCTCTCTTATAAATATAATTGTATGTTCAGATAATTAGTGTGTACATATTGTTTGAGAGAGAGAATTTGTGAGAGAATCAAGTGATTTGTAATCGTTTCTCTTTGTGTTCGTTTGTGATTATTCTGGGTCTTCTTGCACAACAAGTGGTATTATTTGTAATATCTTTTTCATATATTGAATTTTGACACTCGTGAACGTAGAAAAATTGTCGAACCACGTAAAATTTGTCTTTTTGTGATTTGTTTGTGATTATTTAGGGCCTTCTTGCACAACACATTTAGCCCATGCTTGATAACATATATGTTTAGTATTTATTTTATTTTTAATTATTTTTAATTTGTAAACAAAAATATATTTGATAAATACATTTACATCATATCTTTCTTCCTATATCACCTCATATCACCACTTTTGGCCAACCCCTTCTAACCGCCTCCTTTAACCATCGATCATATCCGGCCATCTCTAACGACAGCCTCTGACCACTATATTTGACCACTATTCCGGGTATCACCCTCGACCATTATATACAGCCACCGATTTCGACCATCACATCTGACCACCATTATTACCTTTTTTCTTTCATCACCAACACCTCTAGTCAATACTTTCGACCATTACATTTGGTCATCACCTCTGACCACTATATTTATTTACAACTTTCAACCACTACTTTTTAAACGTGTATGGGAAAAACATGTTTTTTTCTATTTTTTTAATAAGTAAAAAAATATTTTTTATTTATTGTAAATAAAAAATAAATAAAAAATTATAAACATTATCAAACGGGGTCTTAAAAATAAGATTTCTACAAAACGTTTATGTTTGCCGAATTTTTTTAATTTTAATTATTTTCACTTCATTTTAGATTCATCAAAATAAGTGAAATTTAAAATATTAAAAAATTAATTAAAATATATAAATTGAAGAAAATAAAAAAAAAACCCTTAATAAAACTTCACAGAAGCGAAATCAAAGTCATGCTCCATTAGTGTTGGTGGAACACTTTCTGTTATTATTTTTATTTTTATTTTTATTTTATTTTTTTGGGGGGAAGTGATTGATAGCAAAATTGCAAAAACACATATGACCTGTGATCAATCGGGAAGATTAAAGGAAAATGTTTTGTACACATACAATTAATTACCAAAAACATTAAAAATTTATTTTAGTATTTATATTAAATTTAATAAGTGTTGTGAATTTCAGTGTAAATAAATAGTCAAAATTTAATTTTTATAATTAATTGTCTGTGTGATCGGTATGTAAAAATACTGATCTTAATCTACAAAATACACTATGCTAAGCCTCGAAATTGTATTCAATAATTTATTTTGTAGTGTTTTTGTCAACAGCATCAACGAGAGTGGCTTAAAGGAGAAAAGAGTATAAAACGGTTCAAAAAGGTGACAAGGTACATAAAGGGAAATTTCGCAAAAGATGCGTTCAGACGGAAGTGGCCCAGAAGATATTTCGTCCGAACAGACTATGTTCGCGTCCGGATGGAAGTCGACGAGAAGATATTTCTTCCGGACGAACTCTGTCCGCGTCCAGATAGAAGACATCCAAAGAGTAAATCGTCCATACAAGAATCAACCAGAGTCCAGATAAAACCTTGACAGAAGGAATTATGTCCAGAAGGGATCAACTGATGTCCAAACAAAAGTGCAAACCATTCAGACAGAATAAGCTACGTTCGGACGGGGTGCGCATATAGTGTTGAACTGAAAGACTAAAACATAGGCCGTACTGCTCACCTATAAATAGGTGACCTGGGTTCTCCATTAGATTATCTCTGAAATCATAAGTCAAGTGCTCAGAGGACGTGAGGTAGTCGATCTGGAAGGCTCGAAAAGTGTCGAAAAGTCGAAGACGGAGGCTCGAGGCTATATTCTTCCTCATTTTTTCATGTTTTCAAACTACAACATGAGCGGCTAAGCGTTTTCTTTCCTAAGGGATGATGAATCCCTAATTTGGTATTTTTAGGAGTAGTTCAAACTCGCTTGTTTATTCTTTATTTTGGATTCAGTTCGTTATGTGATTTTGAGACATTGACTTTTGATCAACAGATTTTTAATTTAAATATCTAGTTTTTATTTTTTTTTTTGTGATTGTAGAAACGAGATCATACCACTGTTATATCTGTGTCTTGATATTTAAACATGAGATACTTTATGCTTTGATAAGACAAGTCGTGTTTTGGACGATCCGTGTCAGAATCTTAGATAGAGTATGTCAGGTTTAGATTCGAGCTTATCTTCTTAAAAATTCTTACTAGTCTTGTAGTCGCGATAAGATTGAATTGAATCAATTAAAAATAAATTAGAGTTTAAATGAAACTGGAACTACTAGCTAGGGAGGAATCTAACCCTTAAGAATCTCTTTCTCCCTTGAACTCTGTTATAGATTTTGGCTTCGGTCTAATTTTGTTTGAGTTTGGCAAATCTGTGACAAATGAATATTTACTTTATTTATTTTATTCGTTGATATTTTCACACTTGTTCTTGTAGAGTTGTGGTTTGATATTAGACCGCTTGATAGACCGATCAGTCGGTCCATCGAGCGGTCTTCAGCAACTCTTGGTTTCTCAGTCTGCAACAAATTATCGCAAGGCTGAAAAGACCAATCGATCAGTCTTTAGACCAATCGATCGGTCAAGTGTGCGAGGAATAGTTTTTTTAAGCGTAGCAGTTTAGGTTTTTGGTTGTTTATATAAATAGGCTGCTAGGGGCTTCTGGTATGGGTGCCTGCTCTTTATCTTCTGAAACCCTAGCCGCCAAGCGTCTGGTTAGTTGATCAAGAAGCATCTCAAGCTAGCCTGCAACATCTTGATGATCATATAGCTTCCGCACCTTCAAGATATCATCAAGGATTCAAATCTTCAACGATTTGTTCGTGGAGTCGCTTGAGAGGAGTCTCGTGTGTTGAAGTCTGGTGGAAAAATTCGTCAGCATTGAAGTCCAGTGGTGGGTTCCAACGGCGGTCAAGCACAGGAGTTGGTGTACGTGGATTTGGCAGGAGTAGGCTTTCAAACGTTTGGTTGTGGGTGCAACGTCGGTTTGTAAGATTCTCTTATAACCAACAGTTTTATAGTATTTGATTTCCTGGACCCAGAGTAGTCTCGTGATTTTTACGTTGTTTGGGATTTTCCACGTAAAAATCATTTGTCTTGTGTGTGTTTGTGGTTGGTTTATTTTTTACTTGCGTGATTAATTGATTTAAGCTTATTTGCGGTATTCAGCTTATTTAAGAAAATTAATTAGTGCAAATCAATCTACAAACGAATTTTTTATTGGAATCAGAGCAGGTCAAAAAATATCTTTTGTAAAATTTTTTGGTGTGATCCATTGACTGATTTGCAATAAATGAATTTTCTTAGAGAAGGCGCTTCAACCTGTAGACCACCCCTTCTTGATGGCCATAATTACTCTTTTTGAAAAGTTAGGATGAGAGCGTTTTTAAAATCTATTGACGAAAGAGTTTGGCTTTCTGTTGTTGAGAGTTATAAGCTTCCCACCAGTATTATTGATGGAGTAACCGTCTCTAAGCCCGTGGCTAAATGGGACAGAATTAATTTTGAGGATGCAGGTTGAAATAGCAAAGCTATAAATGCTATCTTTAGTGGAGTCACACAAGATGAGTTTCGTATAATTAGTACGTGTGACTTGGCTAAAGAAGCATGGGACATACTTTGAATTACTCACGAAGGGACTAATACTACAAAAATCTCAAAACTTCAATGTCTCAACAAATTTTGAAACTCTACGTATGAAAAACGATGAAAGTTTTGATGATTTGTTATGCAAAATTAAGTGATATTGTGAATGCCTCGTTTAATCTTAGTGAAAAAATTACAACTTCTAAAATCATTCGAAAATTTTTTAGATCTTTACCCGAACGTTTCCAACCAAAAGTCATAGCAATAGAAGAAAGTAAAGATATCGATTCTATTTATGTTGAAGATTTAGTTAGAAACCTGTAAACCTATGAACTAAATTTTCAAAACAAAAAGATTTCAAAAAATTTGACTTTCTCTTCAGCTCATGGTTCTGCAAGCGACTCGGATGATGATTTAGACCATGAGATGATAGCTATTTTTTGTAAAAAAATTTAAAAAGTTTTTAAAAACTAAAAAGCCTAATCAGAAAGAAAAATCACAAAAGAAGCACGGTAAAGACAAAGCCAAAAACATGTCCAAGTTTATTAAAAAAGGGTCGAAAGGTCAGATTTTTGAAATCCAATGCTATGAATGCAAAGGAAATAGACATATGGTTAAAGAATGTCCGAACCTTCTCAGAAGGAAACAGCGGGGATTCACAGTCACTTGGGATCATGAAAGTGAACCCGACACGAGTGATGAGAAGGAATTTGATTATGATGATGGTGAAATTGTAGCTTTTGTAGGTTCTGTTCAGGAGGAGTCTATTGAGTCTGAAAATAGAAAGTCTGAGGATTTTGACAATGAGGAGATTAATAATTTTGATGAAAGTGAGGATGATGAAACTCTTCAATAAGCTTATGATAAGCTTTATAAAGAGTGTTTCAAGTTGACCAAACAAAATGCAAAATTGGTCAAAAAATTCAAATTGTGTGAAAAAGAGAATGATAATGGAAAGCAAGAACTAACTGAAGCACAAGCTCAGATAGGAAAGTTAAAATTTGATAGGCAAACCTTGTGTGAAAAACTTACCCTATGTGAAAAAGAAAGAAATAGCCTATTTGAGTTGAGTCAGACTAGAATGGCCAGACTAACTGAACTTGAAAAAGAACTGAGTACTTGTATTAATTCCAAGAAAGAGCTTGAATGTAAATTTGCTAAACTAGAAACTGATTGTTTGAATACTCAAGCTACTTTCAAGAAATTAAATGCAGGTACTAAGACTTTGGATGGCATGCTTGGGGTACAGAAGGCTGTGACAGATAAATGTGGACTTGACTTTGTTGGTATTTCTTCGAGCAAGTCGTCAAAAGGAAAAGAAAAAGTTAGTCAACCAACTCAAACTAAGTCAGCGCCAAGTTTTGTGAAAACAAAAACAGCCACTGCAAATCTTTCAACTAAAGCACATGGAAAGAGGAAGAATCAGATGGGTAAAACCACCACACATGATGAGGTAAGTAAGCATAAATTCATTCATGTGTGTCATTATTGTGGGATCAAGGGACACATTAGATCAAATTATTTTTAGTTGCATGACATGTTTGGTTACTACTCTGGATATTCTCATGTTCTTAGAAAAGGTAGATTTGTTGACCATATGCATGATTCTAGGAATAAATTGAATTATCCTATGTTTAGGAAAACTGCTGTTAAAACCTGGATTGAAAATAATCTGCCTAAACCCATTCCCAAATATTATAATGTGGATGACAAAGTCAAGGTTAAAAAAGTGTGGTACGAAAGAGTGAGATTGATAGCTTTTTGGTTAGTCGTAATTCCTAGTTTGTTTAGAGTCTTTGTTGTTTTGTGTGTTTGAGTTTTTGTTTTTTTATCATTTTTAAAAAAAATTGTGGGGTGTCTTTATTAAGATTTTAGTACCTTTTTTGTACATTATTTTATTTGGCTAAAATTTCATATTTTAGGCTTTGAGATTAACTACCGCACTGTTTCTTTTTGGTAATCTAGTTCATAGTGGATAAAATACTTTCAGAGATGAGTATATTCTGTACACCTCTTGAACATTGTTGGATGCAAGGATCTTCCGCACTTCGGTTTCTTTATCTATGGGTCTTTCTTATCTTTCAGTTGTCTAAAGATTTCACAAAATGACCACATAGTGGCGACCCACTTGATATTATTGTTTACACTCCCTCCTTCTTTTGAGTCTGTATATTTGGATTGAGAAAATAGCTACCTATACGGACCTTGTCTTTTCGTACGTATTAGTGTGCAATCACCTTGAAATTTGTGCCAATATTTGCTTAGGAAATGGCTACCTATGCGAACCTTACTTTTTTGTTCGTACTAGTGTGAAAGCCGCTTGTGAAAGTTTGAAAAAAAAAAGGGCAAGAAAAATTTGCAGTCTCTAGTTGAGGGGGAGTTTGTCTAAATTAAATTGCGTCAAAGCTGGTTTGACTTTGTGCTTGTCTTGATTTCTGATAAATAAATGTAACTCGGCATGTAGATCCCATTTAGGATTTGATCTTAAAGTTTAAAAATGTTTCAAGTCACACACATACTGTTTCATATAGAATCTACTCTAATTATGTTTGTTCATATATGAATATAGCTTATCTTGGATTCTGTGTGTATTTTTTATCAATCAAACTAGACTATGTGATTTTAAGTGAATGAACATATGCATGGGTCTAGTACTTATGCTTTAATCTTGTTCCTTACTCATAAAGTTTTTGTGTAATTTCTCTTGGGTTTGGTTATCAATTTGTGCCAAAAAGGGGGAGATAGAAGTGTGTAAGGGGTAGTAAGTGATTACTTGTTTTGGGAGTGTTAGTGATTAATAGTTTTTACGTATTTTTTTGTTAGTTTTGTTTGAGGGGGAGTTTGTTTTTTTTTTTTTGTGTGTGTGGAAGTGCTTTGTTTGTGTCGAGTCAATATATTTTTTTTTTGTATCGTTCTGTTAGATTGTTTAAATGGATTAGTGGACTTGTTGGGTTTTACCACAGAATTGCCAAAGGGGGAGATTGTTACAGATTTTGGCTTCGGTCTAATTCGGTTTGAGTTTGGCAAATCTGTGACAAATGAATATTTACTTTCTTTATTTTATTTGTTGATATTTTTGCACTTGTTCTTGTAGAGTTGTGGTTTGATATTGCAGCGCAGCGAAAGAGGAGCAAAAAATAGTGAAAAACTAGCAGCAATATCAGACCGCTTGATAGACCGATCGATCGGTCCATCGAGTGGTCTTCAGCAACTCTCGGTTTCTCAGTCTGCAACAAATTACCGCAAGGCTGAAAAGACCGATCGATCGATCGGTCAAGTGCGCGAGGAACAGTTTTTTAAGCGCAGCAGTTTAGGTTTTTGGTTGTTTATATAAATAGGCTACTAGGGGCTTCTGGTATGGGTGCCTCCTCTTTATCTTTTGAAACCTTAGTCGCCAAGCGTTTGGTTTGTTGATCAAGAAGCATCTCAAGCTAGCCAACAACATCTTGATGATCATATAACTTTCGCACCTTCAAGATATCATCAAGGATTCAAACTTTCAACGATTTGTTCGTGGAGTCGCTTGAGAGGAGTCTCAACTGTTGAAGTCTAGTGGAGGAATCCGTCAACATCGAAGTTCGGTAATGGGTTCCAGCGGCGGTCAAGCATAGGAGTTGGTGTACATGGATTCGGCAAGACTAGGCTTTCAAACGTTTGGTTGTAGGTACAATGTCGGTTTGTAAGATTCTCTTGTAACCAATAGTTTTATAGTGTTTGATTTTCTGGACCTGGAGTGGTCTTGTGATTTTTATCCGGTTTGGGGTTTTCCACGTAAAAATCGTTGTCTTGTGTGTGTTTGTGGTTGGTTTATTTTTTACTTGCGTGGTTGATTGATTTAAGATTATTTGCAGTGTTTAGCTTATTTAAGAAAATTAATTAGTGCAAATCAATCTATAAACGGGTTTTTTCAAACTCTAAATTCAAATTTCTTAGTTCTTTAGTGTAATTAGACTTAGCATTCAGATCAAACTCATTTTCTTAAAGAAAATCATTAATAAAATATTTTAAAAAATAAATCCTAATCGTATTAAATCCTTGAGAACAATATCTGAACTTTAGCCACTACCCTACGAGTTAGTAGTTAATATAAGATTTTTAAATAATTATTTTTGGTACGGTACGGCACGAACCAATTTTTGGCATTGTTACCGGGGATTTGATTTACGGCTACAATTAATTAATTAATTATTTATTTTTTATTTTATTTTCTAGTTTCCTACAATAGTGCATTAAACTACAATCATTCCTTTTTAAGGTTCACGAAGATTGAACCGACGAAGACAGGACTTTGGAACAAACAGAAGCAAAAACGAGCTGGAGGTTCATCGTTGTCCACGCGCTATAAGTTTTTCGTTTCTGTTTTTGTCTTTAATTGGAGAAAACTAGATTTAGGGGGCTTGTAGACCATTCCCCAGTATTTCTTTTGTGCATGCTCGCCTCCGATCTATATGTCCAGTTTTAGTTCCCTTTGACCCTAAAATTGAACGCACTTTTCAGACGGCCTAGTGAGCTTCACTCACTTCACGCACCGCACTCACTACCATGGTAAACCAATATCAAGACGAGCCCCAGGTTAAATCTTTGATCGTGTATTTCACTCCATCAGAGTATGTGTCACCTTCTTGTCTCTAGCCCCCTTGCGGTTGGAGCCACGCACTATGAAATCAAATTCAACATCATACAAATGCTCTCATCTTTTTGTGAATTTGGTAATGAGGATCCATACAAGAACATAAATGAATTCCTAGAAATTTGCTCAACGGTCAAAATCAGTAACTTTTTTGATGCGGCCCATAAAATAAAACTGTTCTCGTTCTCCCTCAAGGATAAAGTCAAGCATTGGCTAAATTCTCTAAAATCGAACACCATCACCACCTGGGCAAAACTTCAATAGGAATTTCTTAAAAAATATTTTTCCATAGGCAAGACCAACCAAATCAGATGCGCCATCACAAGTTTCACTCAACTTGGCGGCGAGACCTTTTACGAGACTTGGGAATGCCTTAAGGATCTTATTAGAGCATGTCCTCATCATTAGGGTCCAAAATGGCAACTAGTCCAATGCTTCTATAACGGGTTGACACCTCAACACCGTCAGTTTTTCGACAATTCTTGTGGTGGAACATTCATGTTGAAAAATGAGAATGAAGCCTAGAGTCTTTTTGAAAGCTTAAGAGAAAACTCCCAACACTAAGCCTCTGCCTCTCATACTGGTCGGTTCATAGCCTCTTCTACCTCAAAATCCCAATGCATATACGAGATATCACAGTCTCCCAACCTGGTTGCCACTCTGACACAGACTTTGAGTTAGCTCCTGTCTAATGGTCCAGCTGCAGCACCTGTTACACCACCTTCCAATTTTTCAGGCCCTTGTGCACTATGTGCCAGCCTGGCCAACTTTGCCTCTAACTACCCATCTGTTGCACAGTACCCCGAGTTTGTACAAGAGCAAGTAAATACAACCCAAGGCTTCTCCCGTCTAAGTAATGATCCTTTTTTCAATACCTATACCCTCGGTTGGAGGAACCATTTGAACTTCTCCTGGCGATAACCAAATCAGGGTAACATGCCAGCACCACCGCCGAGACCATCTTTTCCACCAGGGTACAATTAACTAGCCTACCTACCTACTTTCCATCAAACTACACCTCTGCTACCTCATTAGAACACCATATTCGAGGACAAGGTTCTAAAAGCCCTGCAAGAACTGGATACGAGGACCTAACTTTTGAGTTCTCATTCTCAATCTATTACAAAGCTAGAAACACAAGTAGGCCAGCTAGCCGCCACCATAAGCCGCCGTGAAGACGACAAACTTCCCAGTCAGCCAGTAGCTAATCCTAAGGGTCAATTTTTCGTAGAAAGTCATCCAGCTTCTAGTAGTGGTTTCCACGAGCAGGCACAAGTAGTCATTACCTTAAGAAATGGACAAGAGCTTAAGACTCATCCCGAGAAGCCTATATCACCCATAGTCCTTCATGACCTAGAGCTGTCTAATGGCTCCAAGACCGACCCTCCTTCCTCATCTCACACACAGTGAGCACCAGTTGACACAACACCTCCTCCCACATCCTCTCATGAGCTACTGATGGCTTCAATCCCTTCTCCTCTCTAACTTTGGGCTCTATTTTCCATGCGCCTCAATAGGCCACCACCCTTCGATAAAAAGAGAGTTACAATCAACAACATGCTCGGTCTTTTCAAGAAGGTAAAAATCAACCTACCACTCCTCGATGCCATAAAGCAGGTTCCTTCTTACGCTAAATTCTTAAAAGATCTCTATACCCAAAAATGTAAGTCAAGACCAAACATCTCGAAGAAAGTCCTCCTCACTAAGTAGGTTAGCAATGTCATAGGACTTGACACCATCCCCAAACATAAAGACTCGATGACTCCTACCATAGCTTGTGTCATTGGCGATCACTCGATCGACCGTGCCCTTCTTGACATTGGAGCTAGTGTCAACCTCCTCCCTTACTCGGTGTATGAGCAATTTGGGTTAGGCGAGCTCAAACCGACGTCGGTCATGTTTTAGCTAGTCGATCGGCCCGTTAAAGTACCTCGCAGAGTCATTGAGGACGTACTTATCAAAGTTGGCAAGTTCCTTTTTCCTATCGACTTTATCATCCTCGACATCAAGCCCAACCCACAGCTTAGACGACAAACACTCGTTATCCTCGGCAGACCTTTCTTGGCCACGGCCAACGTATGTATTAATTGCCGAACAAGGGTGATGGATGTCTCTTTTGAGAATATAAAATTGTGCTTGAACATCTTTGATGTCTCTCAGCAGCTCCCATAGCACTCCGACTGTTTCACAGTTGACGTAATCAAATAGGCCATCGAATCAGCATTGCCCTTCATATTCAGTGATGACGCTTCAGAGATGTGTTTGGTAAACTTTTGAGCTAATACCTTCGATGTCGAGCAGTCCATTAGTGAGGTCAATTCCCTTCTCAAGTCCACTAGTTATCTTCACACTCCACCGTGGAGGTCTCAATTTGAGCCCCTGCCACCTCTACCCTCCATCCCTGCTATGCCCTCTCAAGATTCACTACCACACCTTGAGCTAAATCCACTCCCAACTTCATTCATGTATGTATTTCTAGGACCCAATAGCACCTTACCTGCCATCATTGCCTCTGATTTGACTCTCGACTAGGAGACTCAACTTATAGAGGTTTTGAAAAACCATAGAGGAGCCATAGGGTGGTCAGTCGCCGGCTTGAAAGGGATTGATCCCTCCATCTGCATGCATCGCATCCACTGCAAAGATGATGCAAAATCGACTCAAAAAATGCAGCGGAGAGTCAGCCTGAACATGAAATAGGTTGTTCTAAAGGAGTTTGTAAAATTGCTCGATGCGAGTATCATTTTCCACATCTTTAACAGTAAGTGGGTGAGTCCAACCCAAGTCATTCCTAAGAAATTCGGGCTCGCCATCGTGCAAAATGACAAGGGAGAGTTAATACCCACTCGCACCACTATAGGTTGGCGGGAATGTATTGACTATCATAAGTTGAATGCTGCCACTAAGAAAGACCACTTCTCACTTCCCTTCATTAACCAAATCTTAGAAAGTTTAGAGGGTCAAAGCTTTTTCTTCTTCCTAGATGGTTACTCCGAGTATAACCAGGTGCCCGTCTACCCCGAGGATCAGGAGAAAACGACCTTCACCTATCCATTTGGCACCTTCGCCTATCGGTGCATGCCTTTTGGACCGTGCAATGCACCAACAAATTTTCAAAGGTGCATGATGGCTATCTTCTTCGATATAGTCGAGAAATTCCTAAAAGTATTTGTGGATGACTTCTCAGTGTTCAGGTCCTCATTTGAAGATTGTCTCCCAAATCTAGTAAAAGTACTCAAACGATGTATGGAGACAAATCTTGTGCTCAGTTGGGAAAATAGCCATTTCATGGTTCAACAAGGAATCGTGTTAGGGCACATCGTGTCAAAAAGGGGGATTAAAGTTGACAAAGTCAAAGTTGACCTCATATCCAAGCTTCCTTTCACAGGTTCTGTCTGGTAGGTACATTCATTCCTAGGGTATGTCGAGTTTTACCGTAGGTTCATCAGGGACTTCTCTAAGATCTCCATACCACTTTGCGGCCTTTTTACAAAGGACGCACCTTTTATCTTTGACGAGTCCTGCCTTTGAGCCTTTGAGAAGCTTCAAGAGTCCCTTTCTACATCACCCATCATGTAGTTACCTGATTAGTTACTTCTGTTCGAGATCATGTGTGATGCGTCAGACTATGCCGTAGAAGCTGTTTTAGGTCAATGTGTCAATTGCATCACTCATGCTATATACTATGCTAATAAGACCCTCATTAATGCGCAATTGAATTATACCACCACCGAGAAGGAATTACTGGTTGTGGTCTTCGCTCTTGACAAGTTTAGGTCCTATGTCTTAGGCTCGAAAGTCATTATTTACATAGACCATGCCGCCCTCTAACACCTGCTGTCCAAAAAGGGCACTAAGCCCCGACGCATCCGTTGGATTCTTCTCCTACAAGAATTTGACCTAGAGATCTAAGATAAAAAGGGAACCAAGAATTTTGTAGCTGACCACCTCTCCCACCTTATAGTTGCCCCATCTAATGACTCTATTCCTTTACGAGACTTGTTTCTAGACGAGAAATTCTTTGCAATCACCGACACTCAACTCTCATGTTATGCTGACATTATCAACTATCTGGTAATAGGCCGCATTCCCATTCACTGGTTCAAAATAAATAAGGAACGGTTCTTCTCCCAAATTAAATACTATTTTTACTCTCTTGCCTGTGGAAAACACTTTAGAGGAAAGAAGACGGCAGCCACAGTCATCCAGTTCGATTTTTTCTAGCCCACTCTCTTCAAAGATGCCCACGAGTTCTGTTAAGCCTGCCTTCGCTACTAGAAAACTGGCACAATTTTTGTCGGAGACATAATTCCCCTAAACCCCGTTGCCATTGTTGAACTCTTCGATGTTTGAGGCATCGACTTTATGGGACCATTTCCACCATCGCATGGCTACGAGTATATCTTAGTAGTGGTCGATTATATGTCTAAATGGATCAAAGATGTGGCAACCAAATCGAATGACCACAAGGTTGAGGTTAAGTTCCTTCAATCCAATATCTTCAGTCGATTTGGTTTTCATGAGCTATCATCAGTGACGGTGGTACAGACTTCCTTAATAAGTACTTCTTAGCCCTACTTCGCTGTTACTGCATCACTCATAAGGTAGCCACCCCTTATCATCCACAAACTAGTGGCCAGGTTGTGGTATCCAATAGGGAAGTCAAAAATATCCTAACAAAGAAGATTGGTCCAAGAGGCTGGACGATGCCCTTCGGGCTTGTCTTACTGCCTTTAAGACCCCATAGGCATGTCCCCATATCATCTTATCTTTGGTAAAGTGTGTCATCTTTCGGTAGAGTTAGAGCGCCGAGCATATTGGGCCATAAAATCCTATAACTCCGATATGGCCAATGTCGGCACCCACCAAAAGTTTCAGCTCAACAAGCTCAAAGAAATTTGTAACGAGGCTTACAAGAAGTCCCACACCTATAAAGCTCGAACGAAAGCCTTCCACGACAAACACATCCATCGAAAGTCATTTGAGCCGAACCAAAAGGTGTGGTTATTCAACTCCAAGTTGCGGTTATTTCCTAGCAAGCTCCAATCTCGATAGGATGGCCCATTTGTGGTGACACATGTCTACCCTTACGGTGCCTTCCAGCTTCTCAACCCTAGCTCTGATAAACATCTTATAGTCAATGGCCAGCATTTGAGACCATACATAGACGGTATCTCTCTCAATCCTGCTATCGAGTCTACCGATCTCATTGATCCAGCACCTCCAACTTAGTGACCAAGCACCACGTCTAGTTGAAGACGTTAAACTTAGCCCTACTGGGAGGGAACCCAGATTTACATAGTAATAGGGGAAGTTAAGTTTTTTTTTTTTTTTAAAGGGGTTCCGTCTGGACAACCCTATTTTATTCAGACAAAATGGGGTATGTCCCTTCATAACAAGGCACGACCCCTTAGCTCCCAGAGCATTAATTGCTTTATCCTTCCATTCGGACGAACGTCCTTGCATTCTGACAAAATCCCAATAGACCTGACCCTTCGTTTCCCAGGCTACCATGTGGCACTTGTACATGTTAAATCCATACGGATGCCCCAAATTTTGTTTAGACAGAATCAAATTGAGGTGACATTTTTAGCACCTGCCATTAATGCCTTTTGCCTCGTTACTCTTCCCCTTCCACCGATTCAAGTTATGTCTGGATGCCCCATGCTCCATCCAGACAAAAGTACTCTAATACCTTCTCCATCCGGACGTTCCTCTAGTCCATTTAGGTGAAATTATTTCTAGCCCCTTTCCTTCCAGATGCTTCATATTCTGTCCGGATGCCTACAACTTTGTCTGGACGGAACTCGCTAACTCTATAAATAAGTGGCATTCCCCATCTTGTCCTTCCATCCCTCCCTCTTAGCAACTCTCTCCCACTCAGATTTCTCTCCTTCTCTCTTAGTCTTCATGGCTTCCACCTCTCAATGCTCTCACAAACATGGACATGACTCCGACCACTCCTTGTCAGTAGCTTCCGCCTAATTATCCTCTTATGAGCTCCACCGCTTCACCACCTTTCCAGTCGATGAAGGATTCTTGCAGTTTGATGAGTATACCTCCCAGGGCATACTGCTCATGGAGTCCCGCTGCCTTCATGGCCTCTACAGCCCATTTTTGCCACCGTATCCCCACCTTGTCTGTCTCTTCTACTAGAACCTCCGCCGGGTAGGCAACGAGGACCAAGACCGCCTCACCTCCTACTTTATCTCCACCGTCGACGGCGTTTGCTTCACCTTTGGCGCCCACCACATTGCCATTGTCCTCGGCATCTTTAGCACTGAAGACGACGAAGCTACCAACCACCTGCCCGCCATCCCCAGTATTGTCACCACCGCCGACATGGCCCTGGTCATCTCCGAGGGCCGCATGACCCCTGGTGCCACCTTTGCCCACTATAGAGATCTCACCGAACCTCTCTGGTTCGCTAACATTATCCTATGAAAAAATATATTCCCCATGGACCATAAGGATGAGCACCACCACGCATTCCTTTAAGCTCTCCACGCCCTCCACACCAGCACCTCTCTCTATTCCCCGCTTCATGCTAGACAAGATGGTGAAGTTCATCACCTAGCCCCACGCCAACCGCCCTCTCCCCTATGCCAACCTCGTCCTTCCCCTCATTCTAGTTGCTACCTCATCTAACCCCACCCCCTACATCTTGTCTCCAATCGAGCTCTTCGACATAACGCCCAATGACAATCATCATGCGATGTGGTCGAAGAGCTGACTCGCTTTGAGTCGTACGTCCAATCCTGAACATCCACCATCTCAAGAGCCGGCAACCACTCGGGTTCTACACCTATGTCCTCCTCCTCATTGCCTTTCTCCTCCACCTGGTTCTTAACTGAGGCAACGCTGGAGGCGGGGCAAGCCTGAACGATCGGTTAGACCAGCTGGAGAACGGCCAAGCAACACTGAAGGCGGGCCAGGCCACGCAGCTCAGTGCGCTGCTTCAACATTTTGGTTTGGCTCCTCATCATGGACCTCCTCCCCCTCCTCCCCTTTAATGCTTTTATTTCTTTTGTTTTTTTTCAAGCTTTAGATTTTTTCCCAGTTACCCAGTGTAGTCCCACAATCAGTATGGTCATAGGGAATTTTCCTATTCTTTTTTTCTATTCTTCTTTTTCTTTTCTCTTCTCTATGTAATATACACAGTTGGCTCGTAATAAAAAGTTCGATTTCTATTATTTTACCTGTCTATAGTTTCTCTACTTCCTGCGGTTTGGATGTATGAATTTTTACTACAGGTGTTATATTTAGCCATTACTCTGTTACACGGTAATTTTCTTTTCCTCTTGCTTATTTTTGTTCGCACTGAGGACAGTGTAATATTCAAGTTGGGGATGTTATTGTGTAATTTTCCAAAACGTGTTATTAAAAAAATAATAAAAAAATAAAAATAAAAATAATTTTTTTGAGAATATTCAAATATCTAATTGTAAGTTTAACACCCCGGATAAAAAAAAGGAATATAATATTCTAGGCCTGCTACTGTTTTTGCAAGAAATAAATTATGAAAATGTACACTTGGCACAATCTGACACTTCACACTTGGCTGTTGAAATTGATTTTATGCTAATGAATATTTGTAATAAGAATGACTTGAAAAACAACAAGGTGGAGATTTTTCCTTGTGAGTCTTTGAAACTTTGATCCTTTTTGATAGAATTATTGCTATATTTACTCATTTTTAATTAATCAGCATGCAATTGTTGTTGTGTAATCTTGTTGTTTATTCTTTTGGCCAAAAGTCAGAGAATTTTTTATGCGAGTCAAATTTCAGATTTTTTAAAAATAAGAACTGTGCAAAATATTTTGTTGAACTTTGGAAAGGATTTTAGACCATGTATCTATCTTTGAGTCTGTTCGTATCTTTGATCATTAATTGACCCTAGTTCCCCTTTTGAAGCCTTTTACATTTAAACCTCTTTCTTGTTTTCCCTTGATACCTAACAAATGTCTTGTGAATAGGAAATGACAATAATGAGTATACAAAATTGAAAATCAAAGATGATTCAAGAGGGGAAAAGAGTTGGATGAAAAAAAAAATCCGACAAAACAACTGATTGTTCAAAAGTATATTGAATGGGTGAAAAAAATATAAATAAATAAATAAATTTAAATTTCAAGCTTTGGGATAGATAAGTGTGAGAGCATAAAAGAATATGGGTCGTCAATAATGCCTATTTAATGACTTGTTCAAAGACATTGTGATTTCTACCCTAGTCCAAATATACTTTATCCTTAGTTAAAGTTATACAAACAATAAAGACCTAATTGATCCTATGTGAGATATAATTTGATGCACAGAAATAATTGAATGAAAAGGACATATAAGACTTGCAGAAATTTTTTTCAATACGTGGCATTCTAATCACGAGATTATGAGTCATTATTGCTTGTTCGCTTCTTTTCGAGTTTTAAAGTATGTGAGTATAATTGTTTGATTTGCATATACATTACTTTTGCCGCATACTACATGAGTGCACATAATATATAAGCAAGTTTCTGAGTGATTTACTATGAGTGAATACCCAGTGAGGATTGAAGTTGAGACATAGTTGTAGACACCCCAATCTGACCAAATCGAATCTTACGCACCGTTCTCAAATGCGTTCCAATGACGAAAGTATAAGAATCATGCTCAAAGATACTTCTAAGCAAGCAAAATCATGAATTTGGCTCAAAACCAAAAAAACCTAAAAAAACCTTTCAGATCGTGACATTCCCATCCTCACGGCCACCACCTTTTTAAAAACTCTAGAACAGATCGTGTCCTTGCTCTCACGCCCAAAACTTTTTTGAAAACCCTAAACCAAGCCGTGACTTTCTTTGTCACAGCTGTCACTTGTTTATACAGGCTATGACTTTTGAAAGTTGTGGCTATCCTTTTCATCACCATAAGGTAGCGAACGTCACTGTACAAAAAAAAAGGTAGCGGCCGTCACTATTACCTATTTTTGGAAAGGTGGCAGCATCCCAGAAGGGGCCTGTGTTGCTTGCCTTGCCTATAAATAGGCATCGATTTCAAGGAGAATAAAGAGGAAGAAACACCTGGACGCCCAAACTCTATCAAAATACTTCCTCATTCGATATTCTCATATTCATTCTATACTTCTCGAGCATCGTTCGTGTCCTTACTTGCCTCGGGGGAGTACTTGGAGGTATCATATTCTCATAGTCGAGGGGCCATTCGAGGTGGATATTCACACGAGGTAACCTTAGAAACCTACGACTCTTCTTAAACCTTCGTCTTATTCCCCCGAGGGTGTCGTGGATAAGGTTTCCATTGTTTTTTATTACTTACTTATCATTTATTTCAATATAAGCATCGTTTTCTTTAAGTTTTTCATTACTAATAGTGTACTTATAGCCCTATGTTTTGTATGTTTACATTTATTTACATTCTGTTTCGATGTTTACAAGCATACAAAGCACATCAAAAAGATTTCTGAGGTTCTGGAACATGATGGCAGTGACCTTACTATGTCATGGACGTATATTTTGTTAAACCCACAGTCATGGCTATGTACTTTTTATAAGAGCCGGTATATTTATGCCTTTTTTACTCAAGGCTGTAACATCCTATTGTTATGGTCGTGACATTGTTCTAAGGCCAGAAACATGAAAATCCTCTTCAAAACTTTCTATTATATGTTTATTTTAAGGTTGCATGTCCCTACATTGTTCTATTTAGCATTTTCCTATTTCTGTATCTCTGTTTAGTCTCCTGTTGAGTAATGAATGGCAAATCCGGCCTAGATCAAATAGGTTATGACCTTCATTCTGTACACCTTCATATCTGCATGTTCAGAGGTTATAAAAATATGATGGCTGCATCTTCGTCCTTTGTGTTTGTTACGGCCGTAGCATCCTTTTGCTACGACCGTGAGGTTTTTTGAGGCGAGTAATATGAAAATATGTTTTAAGCATTCTGTTGTTCGTATTTTATATCCTATGCATTCTGTTTTGTCATACCCTGAACCCTGGGGACCTGTGAACTAACCCCTAATCGACCCGTGTAAGAAAATTTTCAATTTGAACATTCGTTTCATTAACAGTTTCAACTCAAAATGTATTTGAAAGAAAATAAATATTTTTGCCAAGTAACCGTATCCTCTTGCATATAAAATTATAAACAAATGCCTTGGGTCTTCAAGTATCCATTACTACAATAATATCATTACAGTAATCTATTTCTGCTTAAGTACAAACATGATATAGAATACAAAATGAACACTAAATCTTTCTTTTAGCCTTTTCTCAAAATGCATTCATTGCCCTAGTATCGCCCCTGGTCCTCAAGACCTAAAAAGGTTTGGTAAACATACGTAAGCCGAAACTCGTAGGATATAGATTAACTCAGATGTAATGCATGATTTGTGAGGTGTGATGAGTGCAACCGAAGAAAAATGCAAAATTTCACCAATTCATTATTCCTTCACATGCACACACCCATGCACGCCGATTTGTTCCCATTTATCCTTTTATATTACCCAACTCATCACCATTCAATTATTCAAATTTTCACAAAAATCGTGTCACAATTTTATTACCCGATTTATCACAAAACTGTATCACAATTAATGAACCAGTATCGGGTGCAGCTTATAGAAACCTCCCTATTAGTTTTCAATAGGCTGCGCGAAGCCATTGGGTAATAGATAGCTCTATAACTCATCACGATACGACACCACATTTCGGGGGCTAATCCGTGGGCATGTGGTCCCCATCTTGTGCAAGTTTCTAATCTTTCATCGCAAACTCGCCAGGTCAACTTAATTCACATCAAATCATACGATTCATTATTTGTTCAATTTTACAAAAAAATTCAGGGGTCCAACCCACAACCGGTTCCTCTCCCAATTATTTCACACATTATTGTTTCAATTCCAATTTGAACTTCCTCGTTCCATTGTCAAGTCACATTTGGTTTTAGTATTCAATCTCTCTTTTCAAATCAAATGCATCATATTTCTTTCATTAATCT
>JAUMHN010110108.1:0-24498 GCA_032360265.1 Heliamphora ciliata
TGTTCAAGTTTCTTAAAGGTATATTTAATCTTAATATATCTATTCATGGATATGGTTTTTTTCATGAAAAATGCATGCGCCGTTTTTTACGGTCACGGCGCCAGATCTTAATTTTTCTTCCGCGTTCCAACACTTGCATGTGTATGTTTTTGAGTTTTATGGCTTGTGTTTATTCTGGAGTTTTGGTTTATGTGATTTTATAACATGCATGCAAAGAAAACATGTCGAAAATGTACACAATATAAGCTAAGCAACCAAAATCCTAAGTAGCCTGATTTTCTGGACTTACTTACTTTCTGTCACCAACTTTAAAACATCATAACTAATTGTATAAAAAAGATCTTAAATTAATTTTAGTGTCCAAACCTAGAGTTTTGAGTATTCTTTCATACTAAATTGGTTTGAGTTGATTTCGTTGGGTAGAACTCCAGATATCTCATTTTTTCAAAAGAGTGTCAAATCTTGACCACTATGAGTGGCATACCTAAAAGCCCTAAGTTACAGTGCGAACCGAGCTCAGGTCCAAACATAAATCATGTAGAGGACATATTTATCGTTCTGTCCACCAAACATGAGCCAAAAATATGAAGTCTTGGTAAGTCAAAAGTCTTTCAAAAGTCACTATTAAGGTTAAGTGACTGACAGACCTCTCTGTCACATATTTTTGTGAGAACCAAAACCAAAATTTTTAGAAGCCGAATCCAGAGGTGGTAAACATAAAAAATGTATCTGACATATTAAACTAATCACTGACAAAAAATCAGCCCAAAATATCCTCAGATGATACCCCAAAGATTTTGAGCACTCTCTATTAAAAACACATTCTACATACCCTTTTTAGTCTGACTGAACCCTTTTTATAAATTAGGCAAAATCTCAAACTTTTTCCAAATAACCTGCCTTAGAAAAAAACATGACACTTGTAGGGAACACCCTAAAATAAAAGCTAACAAAAAATCAGAGCCATAGCCCTTTAATTGATGCCCCAAAACTATGGCCAATAGAGGCCTAATCTCTGTGTTTTTTTTGAAAAATGCTGAAGGGTTTTTACTAAAATAAAATAAATGACCTTTTTGCCTTTAGAACTGACCTTGGTGATAAACACGAAAGTTGTAGGAAATAATTTTATCTATATGGTGTTAAAATTTCAAAAATTAAATCTACATCTAAGTATTTCAAAACACTATCACAACTCTAAAACTAGCAATTGAATAATTACCTAAAATTTGCTAAGTGTGCGAATGGCATGTTGCTTTGTGGGACTTGAGTATATGAACTTATATGAACTTTATGAGTGACTAATGTACGAAAATGATAACTTTGATGAAGTGAACTAATGCCAATGGTTCGATTCTATGTCGCATAAATTATGATTATGTTTCGCATACTTGTACTTAATGCTTTAGCAAGTTATACCACGTGCCATGACATATTGATATACCATGCTATGATTAATTGTACACGAGAGGCATATTGCACGTCATGGGCATTCCTACATTTTATCTTGGGTTATTGGAGTCCCCTTCGCATCTTTCAATTGGGCTGGGTGACATGGAAATTATTGTTCAGTGGTTGTGGATCTAGGACGTGCCTGGTTGCCATATTTGATATGAAATGGGAGATTATTTATTTTCAAAAGGAGGTTTAGGCACCATGGATTCGTCACTAGCTTTAATTAGACTTTGGGTTGACACCAAATGAGTGTCTTTGTTCTTAAGGTGGGACTGGTCGACCTGGAATAAAGATGGGTAAAATTGGATAAAGGTCGGTCCCCACACCGTTGCCATTGAGTAAAATAGCTGTGACATAAAGCTTGGAAATGAATTTACTATTCGCAATAAGGCGAGGATAGGTTCGGTGATCAAGAGCCATCAAGTCTATTTTTTAATTCTCGGCGTGGAATTCATGATATTATCTTGGAAGTACTTTGGTTGGGTAATTGCATTGCATTCATCTATATCACGCCCTTACACAATTGTTCTTGTATATTCTTGCCCTGTTAAAAATAATAAAATTGTTTATCTCCCTGTCCTTAAAATTGTATTGGCTATTATACGATATGTATTGTAGGGTATTTTGTTGTGAGTTTGTTAGACGGTTTAGGAAATTTACTTCTAGGCTCCGGCTCGTGGCATTTGTGGCACAGGTGAAGAAGAAGGACCTTTTAAAGAAGGCGCGTTCGCTGAGGAAGAAGAATTTGGAGAAGGGGGAGAGTGGCAGGAGCCAGTTAATCCCAACGACACAGCTTGAAGACGTAGGAGGTTTACTTTTTTTTTTTGGATCTTTCTGTTCAGTTTTCCATGAGCAGATTGTAACTTTGTTGAATTTTCTGGATGACTATAATCATTAAGTATTTTGAACAAATTTTGAACCGTTAATGATGTATTAATTATCATATATAATTATGAATATTCGGCTAGAATATGTCCCTTATTTATAGTTACGTATGTCTCGATGTGCCTGGAGAACGGGGCGTCACATCAACAATGTAGATACCATTTCATAATTATGGGAGAAATAGTAACAAACATGACTTTCCACTTAGATCACACAGTCGAGAAAAGAGAATAAAATGATTCTTATGTACCGACTTTGTCACACACAGGGACAGAGGTAACAATTATAGATTCCTGCCCATTACCCTAATCCTGAACCACTTAAGGCCTGCTAAGTAATGATACATTCTATACGGAGTCACAACAACGTCAACCACTTCCTTTACGGACTAAAACCGAGGGACAAAAGCACCCATCCCTTCTTTATGGGGATTAATCCAAAGGACAAAGGTACTTACTTTCGCAAGTTTTTGGACTTTCACCGAAGAGCAATAGTAGCCCAATACACACACACTATCTCGGCACATGTAATGAATCATTTAAAAGTCAGCACGTAGTTTAACTACGAAAAACCTTTTAAAAGTTATACATCAACATGTATAAAAAGATCTAATATCCATCAACCATGGAGATCAACCAGCATGTAAAACATGTTTTGATCGTTTCCAACAAAACGTTCAAAAGCTAAGACTCAACCCTAAGGGTTAGCTCCAAACCTCCAAAACACGTTTTGTTTTCAAGATTTTCTCAAATCTCCTCGTTTTCAAGCCTCCTTTTGAAAACCACGAACAAATATCACATTATAGAAAACCACAGGCTCATAGAACTCACCCCGATCTCTAAACACTTCTTCTCACACAAAGAAAGAAAAGGTCAACACCAACAGAAAAGTGTCAACATAAACAGAAAAGGTGTCGACACAAACAACAAAGGTGTTGACACAAATAGCAACAGAAAGCTCCACTCCAACAGAAGGAAACAAGGGTTGATACCAACAGAAAAAGTGTCGACACCAACAGCAAAAGGTGTCAACACAAATAGCAAAAGTTGTCAACACAAAAGAGCAAAGAGTTTTAACGTAAACAGCCACAACGTGCTCAACACCATAGAAGGAAAAATGGTTGACACAAACAGAAAAGTGTCGACACAAGAAACTAAAATTTTCAAATTTCAGAACAAGCAACTGGGCGATGGTAGAATGCAAACCCTAGCGACAAAAAAAGCTTCTCAGTCCCAAATTAAACCAGCCAAACACCTCTTTTTCAACCCATAGACATACACAAGCCCAAAACAACAAAGAAATACCGAAAAAAGCCTCAAAACCCCTTTTCATCCAAATCTTTAGTTTGAAACTGGGATTTCAGAAATAGCTTCAACTCAGAAATGCCGACCGTATCATCCCCTGTGATAACAATATCATCAACATAGACGATTAATAGAATACATCCAGCAGAGGAACATCGATAGAACACAGTGTGGTCTTTTTCGAACTGTAGAAGACCAAATTGGTGCATAACCATGCTAAAGCGACCAAACCATGCCCATGGAGACTACTTCAATCCATAAAGAGAGCGATGGAGATGATATACCAGCTGAGACCCCCCCTGAGCAACAAAATTGGGAGGTTGCTCCATATAGACTTCCTCTTGCAAATCGCCGTGAAGAAAAGCATTCTTCACATCAAGTTGATACAAAGGCCAAAGGCCACGGCCCCGAGTTCCATTGCCACCACGAGAAACAACAAGTGCAGACGGGTCACTAGAATCAGGTGTAAACCGGGTGTCGTCACGACGCATGGAACGACTCACCCGACGGAAAGTCTCAGATAAGGTAGGAATGTCTGTCCCAGCAAGAATTTGTGAATGGGCTGTGTCATATTCAGGATCCAAACTGGCCAAGAAACACACGACTAAAATCTGCATCCGTTGTTCCTAAAATTTATTGAGAGAATTGGTGAATGGAAGAAGTCGATCGAACTCGTCAGCAAGCACTTTAAAGCTCATAAAGTGCTCCTAAATGGGACGACCAGCCTGTTGCGAGCGGAAGAACTCTAGCATCACATCATACAGTCGCGATAAGTCATTTGTGGAGGAATAGATATCCTCCAGAGCCCCCCAGATTTCTTTCACCGTATCTGCATTGGCAACCAAATGCTTGACACTACGGTCCATGGAGTTCATAAGCTGACTGAAGAGACGAGTATCATCTTGTACCCAGGTACAATAAATAAGAGAACTTGGATCAGGGGCATCGTCAAATAAGTGGGAATCCAATTCCTTGCTTTGCAAGGATTTCAGTACATTCTTCCGCCACAAGGGATAAGTAGAAGCACCGTCAAGCTTCTCATTAACAAGCCGAGTAGAAGAAGAGAACACCTCAGTTCTCATAGGTCGCCCGGTATCCATCAGAGACTCAGCAGTCTCAGAAGTCCGGGTAGCAGACCTATCACCCTCCGATGACATTCTTGTTCAAATATCAGAAAACCCACAACCAGACATCCCTCACTACATCAACAAAAACTGGACGGCATAGAACTTAGCGATGAATGGAAAGCAGGCTATTGTATGGCTAAAGGAAGGGACGTCGTGAGGGAGACGAAAACACAAAACTGCTGAGACCGATATCACTGTTCCGACGACTTTTTTGGCGACCGACGATTGTTTCGGCGACTTTTTTGACGACCGATGATTGTTCCGGAAACTTTTTCGGCGACTTTTCCGGTGACTTGGCTAGGTTTCCAGTGACTATTTAAACGGTCGAAGACTATTGTCGGAGCACGATCGGTGGGTGTTTAGTGGGTTTTTGGTAGATTTTGGCGACTGGTAGGGTGGCAGCAACTGAGTTCGGCAACGTGAGTGATTGTCGGTGACTACAATGGATTGTTTTGAGGGTGTCGGCGCTAAAGGTGGTGGTTTTGGTGGGTTTCGACTGTTCAACCAAAAGCAATTTTGAACGAAACTCCAATATTTCCAAACATAAACCAATTTTTCATGCACTTTTAAATGGTAAAAACACATATAATTGCACGTAACTCTCTTTAAATACAAGATAGTCTAGGATCTTATCCCGGTGAGTTAAAAACTCAACGTTTTGAACCACGTGAAAAGATAAACTTTGTAAGAATAAAATTTTGTCCAGATGAACGCGTAGCCCTCGGTGTAGATAGCAAGGATCCGCTACCCGATCGGCAAAAACAAAGCCCGAACCCCAAGAAAATTTAAAGAGAAAATAGAGATTTTGGCTTGGAAATAAGAAACTTAGCCTCTAAGTTTTCCAAAATATCTCCACAAATATCTAAAGGCTAGATATTATAAGCCATAAAAATGGCTTTTTAAAAAAAAAAATTCGCACCACAACGCCTAACGGCCCTGAGATCCAACCCAACATGCATTTTTAAGCCCAAACAAGCGTAAAACACATATATACATGCTGTTCTACGACACATAAGCATGAATGAACACGTCGAATATATATATATATATATATATATATATATATATATATATATGGTTAACCAAGAAGAAACGAAACTGGGTCTCACATAGATGGTTAAGTCAAAATAAGAGCTCAAGCTCTGATACCAATTGGTAGTCCTACACAACCCAAGAGGGAGGTGAATTGAATTTTAAAACAATAATAACAGTTTTAAAATTTTTTTATAAAATCTTTTAATTTCACAAACAAATATAGCAAGATATATGACAGTAAAAAAACTAAAGAGGTTAAGGAGAGAGAGATAAACCAGACACCAAGAGTTATAGTGGTTCGGCTTCTTTCAACCCTATGTTCACTCCTCAAGACTCTCCTTGAGAATATCCACTGGGATAGAATGCTTCACAGGCGTATTCAAAAATCTTTTACAGTCTCAAGAAGTTCTTACAAAATAATCTCCTATTTTTTCTAAACTCTCTTGAACTTTTCTTTAAGAAGTTCACTCACGCTCTTAACAGAACAAGGGTGACTCACCTTCTATTACAACAAATGTGAAAGAATCAAATATTCACTAACTAACACTCTTTACAAATGACTGGAAATAAATGAGCAAGAGAGTGTGAGTTTAGGCTGGAACAGTAAATGAGCAGTAAATGCTTCTTGAAGATTTTGAGTTTTAAATTCAAGCAATAGAACAGTGTCCAAAAGTTTGAAACTCTAAAAATTAACTCCTTATATAGCTATCTGAAGTACATGACCATTGGTGGGTTAGTGGAGGCAATTAATACATTAAAATTATACCGTTGGAACCAGCGCGAGATTTGAAATTTATTGCAGGTGTCGACTCAAAGTCCTTTTGTGTCGGCACAAAATATCTAGGGGCTAGTTCCTCAAGTGATTATGCCGACGCCGACTCAGTTTTTCGTTGGTGTCGACCTTATTTCTACATTTACCTCACCCACGCCGTGCTGTCGACTCATGAAATATTTTTTGTCGACCTCATGAATATCTTCAATTTTTCAAGTAAACTTTGATGTCGACTCATATCTTCATTGATGTCGTCCCATTTTGTCAAAATAGGTATTGAACTTTTGGTGTCAAATTAAAAATGTTGTGGTGTCGACTCAAAAAATTACAGTCAGCTTGGAGATTTTTAGAGTCGACTCATTTGGATTCTTGTGTTGACTCAGAAACTCTTTCGTGTCGACCACTACAAGAAATTGGTGCTTTAAAGACAAAACAGATTCATCTCCAAAAGTTGTAATTTCATCGCTAAAACCAATGGAGATGAAAATATTTTGTCGCCACAGTCTCGTCGCAAATTTCACGACGAAATTATTATTTTGTCGCCCAATAAAAAACATAGCGATGAAAATATTCGTCATGTATTTAGGAAGAAACTTGTCGCCTATGTACAGAATTTGTCGTTAAAAATTATCATAATTTTGAATAGAAATTTATGGCGACATTATTTCGTCGCAAATAATAGTATTAGCGACGAATATTTTTCATCGTTGGACCACTATTATCGTTTCGAATTAGAAATTTAAGACAACGAAATATTTCGTTGCGAAATGTAATATTAGTGATGAAAGATCATTGCCGCAAAGTTTTGACGACGAATATTTTTGTCGGAGAAGTTTAATTTGCAACAAAAAAACATATTTTTGTAGCAAAAAGTTATAGTTGGCAATGAAAAAAACCATCGCAAATAGTACAAGTTGCAATTAAAAAATGTTTTTTGAGACGAAAATAAGCTATTAATTTTGTCGCTAAAAACTTTCATTTGTGGTCTTGTGAAACCCTGAACCCTTATCTTTTAGGTTATTTATATATTTGATTTGTTTCTTCCAGTATATGAATAGCATCGATGCATGGTTTATGCTTTAAGTGATAGAACAGCATGTATAAACGTGTTATACGCTTTTTGGGATTTGGTAGAAGCTTGTTTGGACCTTAGAAACCTTTTTTTGCCTTGGAAACGTCGAAAAACACACTGTTCTGGTGTTCGGTGGACTAGAGGGCCTGGTTCAGTCGACTGAACCAAAATTTTTGGGTTTAGTCGACCGAACTCAGGGGTTCGGTCGACTGGATAGAATGTTTTTGGTGTGTTTATAAATATCTCAGTAGGCTGAGATATTTTCATTCTCTTACATCCAGGCTAAGTTAAACCCCTTTTCTCTGCCTTCTCTCTAGCTTTGAGGGCATGGGGTTTGGTTTTGAGTTCGATCCTTTGTGGATTCTTCTTGTCGGGGCCGAGGGCTTCGCATCCATCCAGAAGGATTCTCGTTCTGACGCCGTTCAGTTTTGAGACGTTGAGTTCTTGACTCTCCGAGGTAGGATTCCAGACCCTACTACTGTATAAGGGTGATTTGTGTAATTATACGTATTTTTACTAGGTAGAAAATACATCAAATGTGGTTTTCATGTTTAAACCTTGGTTTTTAGGTAAAAGTGGGTTTTTACGCTTTTCTCGATTTATTTCATTATATGGGTATGTTGATATCCGTAGCTTTCAAAAAGAAGGTTTGAAAATGAGGTGTTTTGGAAAAATGGTGAAAAACGTGCTTTTTGGAGGGTTGAAACTAACCCGCGGGGTTGAGTCTCAACTCTTAAACGTTTTGCTAGAAATGATTTTAGATCTCCATGGTTGATAGATTGGATCATTTTATACATGTGTTGTATAAATGCTTTGTGGATTTTTAAATGTTATCCATAGATGTACCGTGACACAGTGTGTGTGTGGTTGTATGTGGGCCTGTAGTGCTCCTCGGTGAAAGTCTAGAAACGTGCGCAACGTAGGTGCTCTGTACATTTCGATTAATTCCCGTAAATTGAGTCGGTTTCCTCCGTGAATGGTGATGCGTGAATGCTCTGGACCCTCGGATTTTATCCCCGTAAATTGAGTCGGTTGCCTCCGTTAATGGCGTTGTTGTTGTAACTCCGTATAGAACTTGTCATTACCTAGTCAGTCTGTGTGACTTGGGTCTAGAGTAATGGGCAGGAGTCTATAGTTGTTACCTTTGTCTGTGTGACAGAGTCGGTACATAAGATTTTATTTACATCTTTTCTCCTCAGTTGTGTGACCTGAGTGGAGATTACTATTTTATTACCGCTTTCCCTTAACTATGACATGATATCTGTTAGGATAATATGCATAGTTTGAAGGATGAAAACTTTTGGTTTTAGGGAAGAAAACAATTTTAGGCTTATGTGGTGGAGTTTGTATGCTTATAATTACATAGCCTGCTTTACAGCTTTATTGTCTTTTTCTATTGGGCTTCGGCTCACGGTGTGGGATTTTGCTATAAAACCCTTTTAGGTGAGCATGTGGAGTTGACCTAGTTGCAGAGGTGATGGAAGACTTGCTGTAGTTTTCCCTTTTGTTTGTACATGTACTTTTACATGTAACGCCTTCGATGGCTGGTTTTGTATGCCTTAGGGCGATATGCTTATTCGTGTATGAGATGCATGTTTTCAATTTATCAGAGTTGAACTGTGGGGATTTCTTTATCCAAATGTTGTATAATTTGATATTCAACGGTAAAACCTTATTTTCTTAAATGGTTTTGGTGGGCTTCGCGTGACCCTGATGTAGGGGGATGGCAATTTAGTATTAGAGCTTTGGGTTCGAATACCTATGAGCCATGGGAAAGTGGGTACATCACCTTGTGAGGATGTATGTGTGCTTGATTGCATGCGTTATAGTGTTTTCCTAACATACGCATGATAGCCTGTTTAGCATGATGATTGTGTATATGTGGGTATGGAGGTTGGACCTTAGGATTGATTAGTCTTGCCTTCGGGCGTTTGGATTGACGAACTTGGGAGCCATGTTAGAGATGCATTTCGCGGACGTGATTTCTAGCAAGGAATCTAAGTAGGTTATCCAGATGGATGAGTCCTTCTTGTTGGTTCTCCTCGGTATGTGAGATGTGATGGCATGATATTAAGTGGCTATGTGTTAGCATGCTTATCTGTCTTTTATGTTAGCAATAACATGTTGTATAGATGCTTACCTTGTTATGTTGCTTTCCTGTAGAGTTATGTCCATGCTGGGAGGACGAGGCCGAGGTCGAGGCCGTGGCTGTGGTTCTGGCCGAAGGGACGTTCCAGTCCCAGATATTGGGGATGCTAATGCACCCCAAGGACCTGTTAGCGGAGATCTGTTGCGTGAGATGGTCGGCTCCATCCAGTAACTGGCTGAGGCCACTAGGGGACGAGAGAGCTTACCTGAGCCGAGGGCGACGGTTGCAATGCGTGAGTTTTGCTGTCTGGACCCTCCTACCTTTTCAAGGGATCCCAACCCCACGGTTGCCACATAATGGCTAGAGCTAGTTACCAGGATCCTTGATACTCTACAGATTGAGGAGGATGATCTGCGGGTTTCATTTGCTGCTTTCCAGCTGAGGGGGAGTGCGCATATGTGGTGGAAGTTCGCCAGGACTACAGTTGCGGGCACTTGGGAGGCATTCACGAAGGTATTTTTGGAGAAATACTTTCCTGCGACTTTGAGGGACCATTACAGAGAGGATTTCCTCTTCTTGACTTAGGGGACGATGTCTATGGTTGAGTGTGAGGCTAAGTTTACTAGCCTATCCAGATCTGCACAGGAGATTGTACCTACTGATGAGTTCCGTGCGAAGCAGTTTGAGAGGGGTTTGAGACCCGCTATTCGAGACAGAGTATCCGCACTCAGGCTGCAGGTTTTTACAGAGTTAGTGGAGACCGCCATGAAGGTGGAGGATACTTTGAATGAGACGCACTGAGACAGAGACAGTCGGGGACAGCAAAGTGGGGGACGCTCACAGGATCAGGGGCGCAGGGAGAACAAGCGTCGATGGGCATCTGATCCAAGTTCCTATCCAGTGGGGTCGTATCAGCCACAGTCTACCGCATCTACACCTCCCGTAGCCTCAACGGGACGATCTGATCAGAGAGAGCTTGTTTGTTATAGATGTAGACGACCAGGGCATCGTGCGGCAGAGTGCCAGAGTCCAGCGCCTGTTCAGACACAGTCGCAGTCATAGACGCGGGAGAGGCAGACAGTGATATGTTTTGAGTGCGGCCAGTTCGGGCACATCCGGAGGGACTACCCTAGAGGAGGGAGCACGCGGAGTACAGCTGGAGCACCTGTTACTCCACCTGCCCACGGACGTCAGCTATCCAGGTTTGCAGAGGGAGGAGCTTCAGTATAGTCGGGCCGAGAGTCTATAGTTCAAGGCCATAATGGACCGGTTGGAGTTTATGTTCTTACAGAGCCCAGTTCTTCTAGAGCACCAGTCATACCCGATGCTGCTGCTACCATCTCCATGATTAAAGGTACTCTTTTAGTCTTCAGATCATGGGCCAGTGTTCTTATCGACACTAGAGCATCACATTCGTTTATATCTTATGCTTTCGCATCTGCATTGGGATTGCAAATGGACTGGTTCGGTAGTACCTTGTGTGTAGAGACCCTAGTTAGTGGGAGTGTGATGTTGAGTCTTGTCAGTAGATCTTGCGTGTTAGAGGTCGCCGGTCGTTGTTTAGAGTTTAACTTTATCATTCTGGACATGACCACGTTCAATGCCATCCTATGGATGGATTGGCTTATCACCTATCGTGTCTTTATCGATGATTGCGATCGACGGTGGGTAATGATTTGTACACCGGCAGGAGATTATTTATGTTTTGTGGGAGATCGGGATGAGGGTTTGATGTCCTTGCCCAGTACTGTGTGGAACCAGGGCAACCTGGGTTTCCTTTTTGCAGCTCTCATGTTGGATGAGGAGGTAGGGGTTTGAGGAGAGTTACCTTCGGTGGTGTGCGACTATCCTGATGTTTTTCCTGATGATCTGTTTGAGTTGCCATCGAGCAGTGAGGTGGAGTTCTCTATTAATCTAGTCCCAAGAGTTGCTTCCATTTCTGTGCCATCTTATCGCTTTGCACTAGCTGAGTTGCGTGAACTCAAGGTGCAGTTGCAGGAGTTACTTGATAGGGGGTTTATACGCTCGAGTACTTCACCGTGGGGAGCGCCTGTTCTTTTTGCTAAGAAGAAGGATGGATCGTTGCATTTGTGTATCGACTACCGGAAGCTGAATCAGGTGACAATGAAGAACAAATATCCAATGCCGAGGATAGATGATTTGTTTAATCAGCTGAAGGGTTCGAGCTACTTTTCGAAGATAGACTTGAGATCAGGATACCATCAGTTGAGGATCAGGGATGAGGACATAGCGAAGACTGCTTTCCAGACTTGCTATGGTCACTATGAGTTTTTGGTTATGCCGTTCGGTCTGATGAACACACCAGCTACGTTCATGGGTTTGATGAACTAGATCTTCCATCCTTATCTGGACAGTTTTGTAGTGGTGTTTGTGGATGATATTTTGATATATTCACCCACTAGGGTGGCACACGAGGATCATCTGCGTATCATTCTACAGCTTGTGAGAGGACATCGCTTGTATGCGAAGTTCGAGAAGTGCGAGTTCTAGATGTCAGAGGTGAGATTTTTGGGACACATAGTGTTGACAGACGAAGTAACTATGGATTTGTCAAAGACTGATGCTGTGACCGGTTGGAAGCGACCGAAGAGCGTCTTTGAGATCCGTAGTTTTCTAGGTTAGCAGGCTACTATCGGTAGTTTGTGAAGGACTTTGCTAGACTTGCTGCATCGATGACGCGTCTGACGCGGAAGGGAGTTGTATTTGTTTGGAGTGAGTCTTGCGAGTCGGCATTTCAGGAGTAGAAGATGAGATTGACTACCGCGCCAGTGTTGATTATTCCAGAGCGAGGCTTGGGTTATACTGTGTACTGTGATGCATCCCATGATGGTCTTGGCTGTGTGTTGATGCAGGGAGGCAAGGTTGTAGCTTACGGTTCTCGGCAGTTGAAGACGCATGAGAGGAACTATCCTACACATGACTTGGAGTTGGCAGCCGTGGTCTTCGATTTGAAGACATGGCATCACTATTTGTATGGTGAGCACTTCGAGGTATTCTCCGATCACAAGAGTTTGAAATACTTGTTTTCGCAGAAGGACCTAAACTTGCGCTAGCGACAATGGATGGAGTTGTTAGAGGATTATGATTTTGATTTGTAGTTTCATCCAGGAAAGGCCAATGTGGTGGCTGATGCTCTCAGTAGGAGGTCTCATGGATCGTTAGCTTCTGTGGCTATACATGAGTGGGGAATGCTTGGAGAGATTGGGGAGTTTGATCTTTGCCTCAGAGAGACTGCGATAGGTGCTACCTTGTTCTTAGTAGTTTCGCGACCTGCTTTGTTAGCACCTGTGCTAGAGATCCAGCAGACGGACCAGGAGGCTCAAGATTGCTACAGTCGTTGCCTATATCAGAGTGGAAGTGGGAGCATATCACAATGAACTTTGTGTCAGGACTTCCTCGGTCACCTAGGGGACACGACGCCGTATGCGTTGTGGCTGATAGGTTGACAAAGTCTGCACACTTTCTCTCCATCCGAGTGAGGGATTCGGTGGAATGACTTAGTAGCTTGTATGTCAGAGAGATAATGCGATTGCATGGAGTGCCAGTATCCATTGTTTCTGACAGAGACTCGCGCTTCACTTCGCGCTTTTGGCAGAGTCTGTAGGGGGCCTTGGGGACAAACTTGATGTTCAGTACTGCCTTTCACCCCCAGACAGATGGCCAATCAGAGAGAACTATACAGATTCTGGAGGATATGTTAAGGGCATGCGTACTTAATTTCAGAGGTTCGTGGGAAGATCATCTACCTTTGGCAGAGTTTGCATACAACAATAGCTATCAGTTCAGTATTAGGATGGCACCGTATGAGGCTTTGTATGGTAGACTGTGTAGATCGCCCGTGTGTTAGACAGATGTGGGAGAAACCACAGTCTTGAGGCCCGACATGGTGTGGGAGACAACAGAGAAGGTTACGGTGATTCGTCAGCGCCTACTTACAGCACAGAGCCGCCAGAAGAGTTATGCAGATCAGAGGAGGCGACCTTTAGAGTATATAGTGGGAGATCACGTGTTCTTGAAAGTCTCTCCATGTAGAGGTTTGATGAGATTTGGTCGTAGCGGGAAGCTATCACCGCGTTTCATTGGACCGTTTGAGATCCTTAACAGGATTAGAGAGGTTGCTTACCGTTTGTCGTTGCGACCACAGTTAGCATCGGTGCATAACATGTTCCACGTTTCTATGCTTTGGAGGTATGAGCTTGATCCTTCGCATGTGTTAGATTAGGCTGAGCTGCGGGTTGATGAGGATGTCACCTATGAGGAACATCCAGTGCAGATTCTTGATACAAAGGAGTAGGTATTGCGGGGCAGAACAATTGCTTATGTCAAGGTCCTATGGCTTCATCACGGGGTTAAGGAAGCGACATGGGAGCTTGAGTCTGGGATGAGTGCTAGATATCCAGACCTGTTTACCTCGTGACCTTGTTGTGAATTTCGGGGGCGAAATTCCTTAAGGGGGGAGAGTTGTGAGACCCTGAACCCTTATCTTTTAGGTTATTTATATATTTGATATGTTTCTTCCAGTATATGAATAGCATCGATGCATGGTTTATGCTTTAAGTGATAGAACAGCATACATAAACGTGTTATACGCATTTCGAGGTTTGGTAGAGACTTGTTTGGACCTTAAAAACCTATTTTTGCCTTAGAAATGTCACACCCCAAATATTCGGGTCACGCGACAGCCCACCAAAACACCCATTTAAGAAAATAGGTTTTACAGTTGATAATAAAAATGTACAACATTTGGATAAAAGTCCCCACAGTTCAACTCTCATAAAACTGTAAATCATGCAATCTCATACATGAATAATAGTATCGCCTCAAGGCATACAAAACCAGTCTCAACAGGCGTCACATGTGTAAGTACATGTCTCAAAAAGGGAAAACTATAGCAAGTCTTCCATCACCTCTGTAGCTAGGTCATCTCATCATGCTCACCTAAAAAGGTTTTACAGCAAAATCTCACACCGTGAGCCAAAGCCCAATAGAACATAGACAGTAAAACTGTAAAGCAGGCTATGCAATTATACACACACGGGCTCAACCACAGGAGCCAAAAAGGTTTTCTTTCCAAAATCACAAGTTTTCCGTCAGACTATCACGAGTCTCAAAAAGTTTTATCTCATAAAAACCCAAGTTTTCCATCCTTTAAACTATGCATATCATCTTAACAGATATCATGCCACAGTTAAAGGAAAGTTATAAATTAACAGTAAGCTCCACTCAGGCCACACAATCGAGGGGAAAATATGTAAATGGAATCCTATGTACCGGCTCTGTCGTACCAACAAAGGTAGCAACTATAAACTCCTGTCCATTACCTTAGTCTTGAACCACTGAAGGCCTGCTAGGTAATGACAAGTTCTATATGGAGTTACAATAGCAACGCCATTCACGGAGGCAACCGACTTCGTTACGGATTTTCCTGACCGATGGAAAAGCACCCAAATCACACACTTGTTTCTTTACGGTTTGCCACGACCGATGGACGAAACATAACCAAACCACGTTTACGGGGATTAACCCGAGGGACCGTAGAGAACCCACTCTGCGCACGTTTTTGGACTTACACCAAGGAGTAATAGAAGCCCAACTCAAATCACACTCTATCACGGTACATCTATGGATAACATTTTAAAACCCACCGTAGCTCAACTACGAAACCCACAAAACAGTTTATACAACACGTGTATAAAAGAGATCCAATCCATCAAAATGGAGATCTAAAACCATTTCCAACAAAACGTGTAAAAAGGTGAGACTTAACCCCGCGGTTTAGCTCCAAACCTCCAAAAAGACGTTTTTCACCCGATTTCACAAATCACCTCGTTTTCAAACATCCTTGTTTAAAACTACAGATATCATGTACCCGAAACATGCATAGAACCGAGAAAAACCGTAAAAACCCCACTTTTACCCAAAAACCACGGTTACACATGAAAATAGCATTTGATGCAATTTCTACCCGGTGAAAATACGTATAATTACACAAAACACCCTTATACAGTAGTAGGGTCTAGAATCATACCTTGGAGAGTCAAGAACTCGACGTCTCAAAACTGAACGGTGTCAGAACGAGAATCCGATCGGATGAATGCGAAGCCCTCGGCCCCGATAGCAAGGATCCACGAAGGAATCAACTCAAAACCAAGCCCCGGGCCATCAAATCTAGAAAGAAGGAGGAGAAAAGGGGTTTCTTAGGTCTAAAGAAAGGTTTTGTATCAAAAAACCCGCCCACTGGACCTTTTATTGAAAACCAAAAATAACACTGTCCAGTCGACCGAACTTGGGAGTTCAGTCGACCGAACTCCAGATCTACGATTCAGTCGACCGAACTGGACCCTCCAGTCGACCGAACCCCACACCAGAGGCGTACTAGAATTTGCTGCTATGTTTCAAGCCAAAAGCCATCCCAACCCAACCCAACTAACCAAGGACTGGAAAGCATAAAACACATTTACACATGCTTTTCTACAAATTTAAAGCATAAACCATGCATCGATGTTATCATATACTGGAATGAAAGCATTACGTATATAAAAAACTCAAAATTACAAGGGTCAGGGTCTCACAAGAAATGTCGAAAAACACACTGTTCTGGGGTTTGGTCGACTGGAGGGCCTGGTTCAGTCGACTGAACCAAAATTTTTGGGCTCAGTCGACCGAACTCAGGGGTTCGATCGACTGGGCAGAATGTTTTTGGCGTGTTTATAAATATCTCAGTGGGCTGAGAAATTTTCATTCTCTTGCTTCCAGGCTAAGTTAAACCCCTTTTCTCTGCCTTCTCTATAGCTTTGAGGGCCCGGGGTTTAATTTTGATTTCGATCCTTTATGGATCCTTGTTGTCGGGGCCGAGGGCTTCGCATCCATCCAGACGAATTCTCATTCTGACGCCGTTCTATTTTGAGACGTCGAGTTCTTGACTCTTCGGGGTAGGATTCTAGACCATACTACTGTATAAGGGTGATTTGTGTAATTATACGTGTTTTTACCGGGTAAAAAATACATCAAATGTGATTTTTAGGTTTAAACCTTGGTTTTTGGGTAAAAGTAGATTTTTACGCTTTTCTCGATTTATTTCATGATATGGGTATGTTGATATCCGTAGTTTTCAAAAAGGTGGTTTGAAAATGAGGTGTTTTAGGAAAATGGTGAAAAACGTGCTTTTTGGAGGGTTAGAGCTAACCTGCGGGGTTGAGTCTCAACTCTTAAACGTTTTTCTGGAAATGGTTTTAGATCTCCATGGTTGATGGATTGGATCATTTTATACATGTGTTGTAAAAATGCTTTGTGGGTTTTTAAATATTATCCATAGATGTATCGTGACACAGTGTGTGTGTGGTTGTATGTGGGCCTGTAGTGCTCCTCGGTGAAAGTCCAAAAACGTGAGCAGCGTAGGTGCTCTGTACCTTCAGGTTAATCCCCGTAAATTGAGTCGGTTGCCTCCGTGAAGGGCGATGCGTGGGTGCTCTGGACCCTCGGGTTTTATGCTCGTAAATTGAGTCGATTGCCTCCGTTAATGGCATTGTTGTTGTAACTCCGTATAGAACTTGTCATTACTTAGCCAGTCTGTATGACGTGGGTCTAGGGTAATGGACAGGAGTTTATAGTTGTTACCTTTGTCTGTGTGACAGAGTCGGTACATAGGATTTTATTTATATCTTTTCTCCTCAACTGTGTGACCTGAGTGGAGATTACTGTTTTATTAGTGCTTTCCCTTAACTGTGGCATGATATCTGTTAGGATGATATGCATAGTTTGAAGGATGAAAACTTGTGATTTTAGGAAAGAAAACCTTTTTGGGCTCCTGTGGTGGAGTTTGTATGCTTATAATTGCATAGCCTATTTTACAGCTTTATTGTCTTTTCCTATTGGGCTTCGGCTCACGGTGTGAGATTTTACTGTAAAACCCTTTCAGGTGAGCATGTGGAGTTGACCTAGTTGCAGAGGTGATGGAAGACTTGCTGTAGTTTTTTCATTTGTTTGTACGTGTGCTTTTACATGTAATGCCTGTGATGGCTGGTTTTGTACGCCTTAGGGCGATATGCTTATTTGTTTATGAGATGCATGTTTTCAGTTTATAAGAGTTGAACTATGGGGATTTCTTTATCCAAATGTTGTACATTTTGATATTCAACAGTAAAACTTTATTTTCTTAAATGGTTTTGTGGGTTTCGCGTGACCCTGATGTAGGGGCGTGACAGGTCTATTTCGTTGTGAAGCGTACTTTTTAAAAATCTTTGTACCTGTTTAACCGTTTAACCAGTATAATATAAAATATTTTCAAATTTGTACATTCATAAAACTATATGTTTAATTAATAATATATCTAAATTAACCATGCAAAAATATCTATAAATATAGGCATAAGTAATCTAACATGACCATTATATAACAAAAAACAAAACATGTCTAACAAAACCAATTAGAGTACATCCAACACTATAACCAACTGAAAATAAATACAAATCCATATCGATATCCAGTAAAATAAAACAAAAGTTACCAAATCACAAAACCATATATGTTTTGTCCAAAATAATCCCCACAAACTCAATGCATATCCAATCTCCAAATCCATATCAATGTCGGATAAAATGAAACAAAAGTTACCAAATCTGAAAACCAATATATTTTGTCCATAATGATTCCCACCAACTTAATGACTATCCAATCTGCAAATACAATAGAAGAATCAAGTCAAATTCTCATAAATCATAGTTGTAAAATTAAATATTTTAACTTCATAATCAAATATAAGTAAAAGAAATATTTACATTACAAACTCAAATTGGATGTCCATGTTCAATATTTATTTGTTGATTTATTGTATTAATGGAATTACACTGCAATATGTAGTTCATTGCACATTTCTTTATCTTTACATCCTAGTGTCTATGGAGGTGTTAGTGCCAGTGCCTAAACCTTTTCGTGCATGTGCTGCGAGTGAACAACTTTGTTATTGTTTCATTTATGTTAGACAATTATAATATGCTTAATAATGACTTACAAAAATAATTATTATGCAAAATTAGGTATATAAAATTACTAACCAGTCTCCACTAGTAGATGAATAATCTCCACTCCTAAAATGACCATTGAATCTTTAGCCCTTCAGAAATTTCGTGATACTCACTGTCGTCTCCTCATGTCGCTTGTTCTCTTGTTGAAACTCTACTATCTGCATCTCAAGATGCCTCACATACTCATTGTTCTCTGTATATGTAGTGGTGTTCCTGTAAAAGGAGAAATGTCTTTAGCCAAGTCCTTTCACATAGCCCGACCTTAGCTTGAGCACCTTTCTTGACAGCTCTTCCGGGCTCAATGGTAAAGCCCCAGGTTGGTGTTGGGGCATTCCAAATACTAAGATTATATCTATAATTTTAGTCAAAAAATAACTAGATGGGCAAATGCTGAAACTACCTTTAGATTAAAACTTTTTGATATCGAACAATCAAAATAAAATTTGGTAATACTCACAAAGTTAGTTTTAGGATTATACATTTCAAAATCAGGTTGGATGATTTTGGTTGCTACAACAATTTTCAATCAACGATCCACCGCGATTTTTAACTTCTAATCAAATCTCTGACACAAGTCTTTTGTTGTATTCCCATATGCTAAACACGAACAAAGAGTGGAATTTGATTTATCGTGTTCTTCAAAACTTGTCTAGTCGCCTGTTCTCTGGATTCATAAGATGTGGAAATCCTAGAACGCTATATGGAATATATGGTAGTTAGGTTTTATAACAGTATATAAATAGGCTATAGTAGGGGCCCGTAGAGTAAATAAGATATGAGCTCGCAATGTAATTATGAGATCTTCCCTCAACCCTCAACCAATTTCATAAAAAACATAAATTATAATTCATTCCACTAAAGAATTATAATTGCACTCACAGCCTTATTCTCAAAATCATAGTATTCGAGCTCCCACTATTGAATGCATATTTATTCTCCTCACGTTAAGATTACAGATACCCACCGATTAAATTAAATTACTAACAATTATATTTAATCAGCTTCTTTGAAAATTCCTTAAGACCTTCCGCTTAACTTATTTGATTGCCGAATTATAAAATCCACCTATAGGGTTTCACTAGGTCAAAACTTATAAACTTACTTAAGGGGGTTATCATCAATCCCGATTTTTCAGGACGTAGATTTCATCAATAATTAATATTCACCATATAATTAATACCGTTATCCAACTCACCTAGAATATAGACCCATAAAGATCGCATCCTTTAATGAATCAAAATAACGAATAGTAAATATACGTAAATAATTTATTATTTCGGGAATAAGAGTATAAGCGCACATAATAACCATGGGGTGTAAATTAATTCATAAAGTCAATATAAAATTAATTACCCCAACTTAGTCCTATTCAATACACACAAAGTATACTAGCACAATGAATCGGAATAATTATCAAGACAATTACCGTTTCCCGTACTCAAGACAGATCTACTAAAACATCGTGCTATAGTCGTACCGATGGTGTATCTAAATCCATCTAAACTGTGAATCAAAACTTATATTCTACAAGAACCGATAATTTGATCTTCTGTGTGTAAGCCGAACTCTACACACCAGATTAAATACTATGTAGAATAAAAGATACCCATGCAAATCATTAAATAAATAATGAAACGCATACATTTCTTATTAAGATTTTCATAAAATGAAAAAATTAATTTTATTAAAAAATAAAATTAAATACTAAAATCAAAATCATGATTTTTAGTATACAACCCTAACAATCTCCCACTTATACTCAAAATCATGCTGCCATACATCTGACTCCTATACCCTCTACATAACTGTTAAACGTCTTAACTGGTAAACTCTTTGTAAAAGAATTTGCAATGTTGTCTCCTGATGCAATCTTGGCCACGGTTACATCACCTATCTGTACGATCTCTTGTATCAGGCGATATTTACTCTCAATGTATTTCACCTTCCAAGGTAAACACATATCCTAAGGTAAATTTCGAGAATTCTTATCTAACTAAAAATCTGAGTCTGTGTACTCCAAAGGTACTAGACCATCTACCTGGTAAACCAATATATAATCTCCAGTCCTTTTCGGATACTTAATTATATGTTTTACTGACGTCTAATACTCCTATCTTGGATCAGACTGATATCTGCTTACTATACCAACCACAAAATAAATGTCGAGTCTAGTGCGAAACATAGCATACATGAGGCGTCTTACTACCAAAGCATAAGGAATCGCCTTCATCTTCTCTATTTCATTAGGTGTCTTAGGACACTGATCCTTGGATAAAGTGATTCCATGCCTGAAAGGGAGAAATCATTTCTTGGAATTATGCATGCTAAAACAAGCAAGGACTGTATCGATATAAGTAGCTTGTGATAAGAAAAACATCCTCTGTTTCTGATCTCGCACAAGCTTGATCTCGAGGATATGACTGGCTTCTTCCAAGTCTTTAATATCGAACTGGCTAGACAACCATACCTTCACCGAAGATAACACCCCCACATCATTTCGATGAGCAAGATATCATCCACGTAAAGTACTAGAAACACCACCATGCTTCCATCACGGTTCTTGTACACACAGGACTCGTCAGAACATTGATCAAAATCATAAGACCTAATGGTCTGATCAAATTGAGTATTCTAAGACCTAGATGCCTGCTTAATCTCTTAAGCTTGCATAACATGTGCTCTTTGTCCTTTGCTATGAAATCGTCTAGTTGTATCATAAAGATACACTCGTCAAAACTTCCATTAAGAAAAGTTATTTTAACGTCCATTTGCCAAATTTAGTAATCAAAATGAACCACAAGGGATAAGAGAATCGAGATAAACTTAAGCATAGTTACCGGCGAAAAGGTTTCCTCATAATCAATCCTCTTTTTTGTGAGTAAACACTTTTACAACAAGCTTAACTTTGAAGGTTTTCACCTTCCCATCTACTTCTCTCTTCCGCTTATAGATCCACTTGCTTCTGATGGGTTTTATTCCTTCAGGTTATTCTATAAGTTCCTAGACCTAATTAGAGTACATAAACTCCATCTCTGAATTCATAGCTCTTTGCCATAATTCTGTATCTTTATCTTGGAGTGCTTTGTTGTAGTTATAGGGTTCAATATTCAATTCTTCTATGATCTTGTCAAAAAACTCTCCCCATAACATATACCAATCGGGTTGACGAACAACCCTCTCACTACGACAAGGCACTACATGCGTCCATGTACTAATAGTGATACGCTGTGCTGATTCTGAACCCTGTGTACTATCATCTACATGCACTCCTGGTTATAAAATCGACATGTTTGTGGTAGTACTTTGATCTGGCTCAAAATCAGCACATGTCTTGATAATTCTCCCACTACGACGAGACAATGGGATATTGAAGACACTTTTTCATGGCACTTCTACCGTACACTGGTATTTTCTCTCAGCTCTTCCAAAACATTTATACTTTTGGGCTTGTGGTCCATTACATAATCCTCTACCAAGAATCATGCATTGGCACTGACAATGACCGTTTGATCCTCAGGATTATAAAATAAACCACCCTTCATTCCCTGGGATATCCAACAAAAAACTAGACTTTCGTTCTTGGTTCCAACTTATCCGTGTACCCTTTCAGCACGTGTGCTGGACACCTCCAAATCTGAATATGTCTTAGACTAGGCTTGCGCCATTCACAATTTTGTGGGAGTAGAAGGTACTGACTTAAAAGGTACCAAATTCAGAATATAAGTTGCTTTCTCTAATATAAATCCCTAAAACGAATCAGGTAAGTCTGAATAACTCATCATAGATCTCACCATCTCCATAAGAGTCATATTTCTTCTTTCTGCTATACCATTCTACTGTGGAGTACCTGGTGCAATCAACTGGGATATAATCTCCTCCTCTGACAAATAATCTCTAAACTCTCCAAAGAGGTACTCGCCACCACGGTCAGATCGAAGTATTTTGATATATTTTTCCAGACGCTTCTCTGCTTCCATCTGAACTACTTTAAATTTTTCAAGGCATTCAGATTTGCGGTGCATCAAATAAATGTATCCATACCTGAAGTAATCATCAAAAAAAGTGACAAAAAACTCAAAGCCTCCTCTAGCCTGGAGAGTCATAGGTTCACATAAGCCAAAGTGAACCAGTTCCAACGGTTCTTTAGCTCTATTGCCTTTAACCGAAAATAGCCTCCTGGTCATCTTACTCTCAAAGTAGGATTCACGTATTGAAAGTGCCTCCACTTCTTATGAACTCAAAGGTCTATCTTTAACCAATCTATTTATCATTTTCAGATTAATATGACCTAGGCGTAAGTGCCAAAGATATGTTTGATTTATTAAAGAAGATTCTTTCGTTTCAATAGTGAATTAAATGTATTATTTAGTTCATTTAGTTACAGTGTAGGAGAGATAGGGGTAATAACATAAAGATTATCCACCAATGTACTTGAGAAAATAAACTGTTTGTTATCCTTAATAATCACAGAGTTATTAAAATAAATCAAATGTCTGTCTTTAACCAATCTAGAAAAATAGAAATTAAACCCCTTCTAATATAAGATACATAAAAACATTCTCTCAATATTAAAACTCTATCTCCACTAAAATTGAGAGTGACATCTTTCACTGCAACAACTGCCACCCTTGTATTATTGCCCATGTACAGGTGAATTTTCCATCACTAAGTTGTCTGGTTTATTGGAATATCTGCAAAGAATTGCAGATATGATTAGTGGCTCCCGTATCTACACACCAAGTACTGGTAGATAACACCGTTAAATATGTTTCTACAACTAGTAAATAAAAATTACATTTGTTGTCCTGCTTACCAAGATAAATTGGACATTACTTTTTTCAGTACCGCGTCTGGTTGTAGTGAAAATATTTACCTTTCGGCTTTATTACACCAGTTCATGGCTCACTAACTAACTTGAAAATCGTGTTACCCTATTTCTGAACTTTTTTCTTCTTCTTGCCTTTCAAATTAAAGGAAAAACCCTTTCCAAAAAACAAATACATTTCTTAGTTTCCTAAGAACACCCTCGGTGGTTAAAGCTATATCCAGATTCTTTTTTCAGTCAACATAATTAGGACCTATAAGTTTATTTTCTTTGAGTATAGTCGAGAGTAGATTGAAAGTCATTTTATTCATGAGAATCACATAATTAAAAACTATTAATTATGATGAGAAAAATTTTAAATTTTATTTTAAAATTGGTTCTGTAAGGACCTTGTACCTGTTTATGTTATTCTTTTATATTTTCAGTAAGAGAAGAGAAGAAATTAAATTTGGGCTTCGGTACCATAAAATTTTACTCGCTAACGTTAGACTTAACGATATGTGGAAGTGAAGTGAAGATACATGGTGATGAATGATTTTGATATGGCTATGTTAATGGAGAAATTTAAATATTTGGATGTGAACAAGGTTTGAAGTTTGAGTTGAATTTTGGGAATATTTACGGAATTCAGCTTCAGGTTTCACCGCTCGAGCGATGAGGGTCTGCTCGAGCGGACTATCGAAAAATGCTAAGACAATTCTAGAATATTGGAGAAAGATTGAGAGTATATATATATATTGAGAGAGAACCCTCCGGCCCACGTCTCCCATTTCTCTTCTTCTCCTCTTCTCTTCTTTTTCCACCCTAGAGAGACAGAGTGAGAGAAACCCAAACCCCATGTGAAAACCCTAACCCTCCATCCCTCAAGTTGAAGATTGAAGCTAGATTGGGAG
>JAUMHN010110217.1:0-24496 GCA_032360265.1 Heliamphora ciliata
CACTTCTCAAGAAATGGAACAATGAAGCTCAATGAGAAACTAATATGAAATTTCTCTCAAAAGTATGTATGAAAAAGTTACAGAATTGAAGAGCAAAGATGCAGTAAACAAGAGAGAATATCTTAGAGGATTGAGTGAGTAAAACAATGACTCAAATCCTCTATTTATAAGCTCCAAAAATCAATTAGCCGTTGGGCTAAATATGGAATTTTTAAACTAGCCGTTTTCAGAAAAATTTGAATTTTGAACTGTTCGGTCGACTGAACCAAGCTTCGGTCGACTGAACCTCAAGGTTCGGTGGACTAAACTTGTGTAAATCTGAAAATTTATTTTTGGTAGCCTGTTCAGTTGACTGGTCGTTATACCTCAGTCGACTGGATCATTGAAAATCCAGATTTTTCATTTTTGAAAAAGATTTGAACATGATTTCTTTTGAAAGAATGTTTTTATCATATTTTAGGATTCCTATGAATTTCAAAGAAAAATTTCAAGAAAAAATGAATGTACAAAGGATCCTAAAAAAAATTACAACTTGTTCTTCATTATTCAATCCTTCAACGTCTTGATTCCACAAAAACTTGTCGCCAAAGATCTTGATTTGAATTTATGCGTCATGGCTTCCGTTTTGTATCTTGGTTTGTGCTAATCATGTATGTCCAGTAAATTATCTCAATTTTGCACAATTTGATACAAAAGTTTGGTATCATCAAAATCAGTTATCGAGGCCTTGTTAGGCCAACAGTAGGCCCACCAAGCAGCACGGAGGATAATCAGAAGATCAACAGATGAGTTCGCCAGGACATGTAGCCCGAGGAACTCATAGTTCCATAGCTGTAAAGAGAATGTGTCAACAAATAATAAATAATAGAATAAATAAATGAATAGCAACTAAGACGTACCTCCTAGACCCTCCAGTATCCCCCTATGCTGAACTCTTGAGGGAATCAGGTTAAGGCCATCATCGAGCCATACAGCATCACCAGCATGGCTCCTCCCTAGTCGTCTGCGGGCACTTAATCAAGACGAAAGAATGTGCCGAGGTAGTGAAGATGTACGGTATTCTCCTTGTTCAAGAACAAGGAGGTACCGAACATATACAGCAAGAAGGCGCGGGCAACCCACTCATAATGGCAGGGCTCGGTGCAATAAAAGTGACGAAAGTGCTTAAAGAACTAAGTGTACCTCACTCAGTCTCTGTCCATCTAAACTGGTACCGTACCCAGGAGATATGTCAAATCATCAACAAAGCGAGCGATGTCTAGATCGAAGGGGATGGGAACTCCTTTAACTCGGATGCCTGTCAGCATGACAAAGTCCAGTGGATTCAATGTGGCCTCAAAGGTCGTGAAGTGGAAGGTGTTGATGGTATCCCACCATCTCTCCGCTAAAGCAGTCAGCCAGACTCGGTCATTGCTGGTCCTACTCAGTAATGGTATGAACCGAGCAAAGCCAAAGGCGTCAACAAAGGCCCATATGGGAGCGGAGAGGGCGTCATACCACTCTAGCACGTCACCGAAAATAGAATCGCTGAATCCTCGGACATACTACCAACCTGAAAAGAAGAAGCTGATCAGAATATATAATAAGAGTAATCAAATCAAGAAGGGAATGCAGAAAATATAAAGGGAAAAGGAACGCAAAAAGAAAATCTTAGATTCGTGTGTGTGTGACGACCCTTCGATTCTTTCAAGCCCTAGAAGACTAGGCACCCCAAGCCCTGGTCGGCTAAGCAAATCTTTTAACTCTAGGTTCGTGTGTGTGTGACGACCCTTTGGTTCTTTTAAGCCCTAGAAGACTAGGCACCCTAAGCCTTGGTGCGCTAGAAAAATCTTTCAACCCTAGGTTCATGTGTGTGTGACGACCATTCGGTTCTTTCAAGCCCTAAAAGACTAGGCACCATAAGCCCTAGTGCACCAGCCAAATCTTCCAACCCTAGGTTCATGTGTATGTGACGACCCTTCAATTCTTTCAAGCCTTAGAAAACTAGGCACCCTAAGCCCTGGTGCTCCAGGTAAATCTTTCAACCCTAGGTTCGTGTGTGTGTGACAACCCTTTAGTTCCTTCAAGCCCTAAAAGATTAGGCACCCTAAGCCTTAGAAGACTAAGCACCCTAAACCCTAGTGCACCAGGAAAATCTTTCTTTTAAACCCTAGATGTTATGCTTTTCTAAATAAAAAAAACTATAAAAAATATGTAAAACCACCCCTTTGTTTGCATTAAAACCCTAATCCTAGTGTCCCTATATTTTGTCTAGAACCTCTAAGTTGCACAAGTACCTATCTAGTTTTGAGTCCAATGTCTGGGTTTATCCTTTTATTTCGTATTGTTACATGTTTTAATGTCCAGTTCATTAACAGATATTGATATCGCATGTTTAACTGGCGCAATTTTCATATCAAATACATACACATCACAAGTCATAATGGATCCTAGGCATGCATCTATGTTCAAGACAATAAATGTAAAGCATACTTCGATACTGATGGAAAAGATAGGAGAACCTATCGAAGGGCACTAGAATGAAAGATGCTGCTCGGGCTCGCGAAGAAGCAGGTCATCAGCAACTTCAGCAACTGGAGGCTCGTACCGCCACATCCAGCTCGAACCCAGACGATGCGGCATCGAGGCATAGTGAAGTGGGTCAAAGCGAGCAGGGATGCCCTCGCCGGCGTGTGGATCGAGAAAACAAGTAATCTCAACCTCAGCAACTGCCTAATCTGCAGCCGCCTAATCTACAGCTGCCTGTGCCCGTGTCGCTCTATCTTGATCCTTGGCAACACGAAGTAAGGACCGCTCAGCCTCGGTCGTGAATATATCCATCGCCCCTATGGTAGTGGAGGGCTGAGGAGCGATAATCCCACCAGCCAGAATACGAGAACCGGTACCCCCAGTGGCGCCCAGGGAAGAACTCTCAGCAGTGGAAGGGCCTCATCGTGCCCCCAAATCGTCGTCTCTATGACCCTGGCCCGCCATGAACAAAAAGGGAATCATAAATAATAGTGTAAACATCATGTGCCGGGGAGGATACACGAAAAGCTAAGAGAAAAAGCTTGAAAACCTTAAGAAACTTGCGGAAGTTTGAGAGAGAGAGAGAGAGAAGAGAAAGAGAGAGAGAGTAGAGGGTGCAAACGAAGGTTAGCCCGCACATCTGGGGAGCTTAGTAGTTCTCGGTTGTGGTGGTCGTCACATTCAAAGTGAGCGACTGCCAACTAAGTTTGAAATGCTTGTCGCGACCACCACCTGTCCAACGGTCATGTCACCTGTCTTGGTGATTGGACCCGGCGACCGCCAACTCCAAAGTTGGCAGGCACGTGTTTTTGTGTGTAATGATTATGTTTGGGGTTTTTATTACTCATTGGGGGCTGTTTATGGCTTGTGTGGGTATTTAACTTTGAAAATAATTTTAAACCTTGTTTTGGTTTTTAATTATTTTTATGTGTCATTTTCTTTGAAAATAATTTTAAACCTTGTTTTGATTTTTAATTATTTTCTTTGTTAATTATTTTTATGTGTTGTTTTCTTTGAAAATGATTATAAACTTTGTTTTGGTTTTTAATTATTTTTATGTATTGTTTTCTTTGAAAATAATTTTAAACCTTGTTTTGGTTATTTTTATGTGTTGTTTTTTTTTTAAATAATTTTAAACCTTGTTTTGGTTTTTAATTATTTTTATGTGTTGTTTTCTTTTAAAATAATTTTAAACCTTGTTTTGGTTGTGTTTTTCGTGGTTTTCTCCCGATAAATTTAATTTTAAATTCTCGACTCTACTTTTTAATTATTTTTGTTCTATGCTCGTCCCGAGTATTTAGGTCTTAACTGGACCTATTAATTTGCGGTGTTTTCTCCGATAAAAATAGTTTTTTAAGTCTTAACTCAACATTTAATTATTTTTGTCCTATGCTCGTCCTAAATTTTTAGGTCTTGACTCGACCTCTTAATTCACGGTCTTTTCTCCAATAAAATAGTTTTAAGTCTTGACTCGACTTTTAATTATTTTTGTCCAGTGCTCATCCCGAGTTTTTAGGTTTTGACTTAACCTATTAATTTGCAATGATTTCTCCGATAAAAATAGTTTTAAGTCTTAAATCGACTTTTAATTATTTTTTTTGTCCCATGCTCGTCCTGAATTTCTAGGTCTTGACTCGACCTATTGATTTGTGGTTTGCTTTCCGTTGAGAATAATTTGAAGACTTGACTCAACTTTCAATTATTCTTATCCGGTTATCGTTTCGAGTTTTTGGGTCTTAACTCGATCTAGTTAATTCGTTGTTTCTTTCCCGGTTAAGATAATTTCTAAGATCTTGACTCGATCTTTTTAATTATTTTATCCACAGCTGTGTTCTTAGATCTTGACTCGATCTTTGACTTGTTTGATTCATTATGCCCCCTTTAGATTTTGGCTCGATCTTTAGGACATTGTTTGATCATACCAGTGTTTACATTATGTTAATATCTACATCATGTTTTGCATCTTGCATTTGTCCTAGAAACTACGTTATGGTCTGATCCCTAGCAAAGGAATACGTAGACAACTCGATGAAAATTTGAGTACGACCAACAGCATATGCATGCTTGTATGTTTGTGGCCTAAAATTGACGGCTCGGTCAAATGGATGTTGTCTTTGGATCTTTGATATAACTCGCATCACACGTTGCTATGCAAGTTATATCAAAGAAGGGCAACTGTAAATACCCCAATTTGACCCCACCTAATCTTCGGTTGATCCGGGTAAGTCCGATGATGAAATCAAGCGGAATGGTATTTCAGAACGATTCTCGGGAAATGATCTAAGCTCAGTATTCAAACCAGATGATCAAATCCTTTAAAACTAGTGAACCCACTATGTCCAACCGTTGAGCCGCCATCTTTGAACCATGGGGTCGCCAACTTTATTGTGGCGACCGCCATATGAACCTCTTAGAAACCCTAGCAAAGGTCGCAACCGCCACCTTTGAACCTTAGGGTTGCCAACTTCATTGTGGCAACCGCCAGAAGAAACCCTTGGAAACTTAACCTTTGTGGCAACCGCCAATTCTGATTGTGGCGACCGCTAATTCCAAAAATCCTGACATGTCCCAAAACGTGCCAACACCTCATTGGTTGATGAACTCTATAAATATCGTACCTCTGGTATAATTTTGGAAAGACAATTCTGATATCATAATTCTGGCGGGTCAAAAGGTGACAGATTTTGAGAACCGATACCCATCCAAAGTATTGAGAAGACGACCACCAATACCAACATTTTCTCGAATACCAATACCAACATTTTCTCGAATTCTTGATTCATCGACTTGGATTGGAGCATTGCCCAAGGATTGGACTGTTGATCACCTTTTCCCGACTTTAAGATTCACTCAAATTATAGCAATTTAGGTATTCTATTTGGATCCTTGGCGTTTCTCTCCCCATTTCCTCTATTTTGGGGAGACCAGGTTATTATCTGAACATTAGATTCATACTTGTTCAGAAATTTTACATTTAATTGGTAATCATGGTTATTTAAGTCAAAAGCATGTTTCATCTTAAAATTTTGCTTAATAATGGGTTACTTGTACGGCTGCCATGGTTTTGGCTAAAGAGAATTAAACTAGATTTTGTTTTGTTGATTAGATTCTGTAACGTGTCATAAGTAAGTTGTCATTATTGTGAACTTTTCACTAGAATTCAGTAATAGTTCTTTTGTGGCGTAGTTTGCAATACTACGATTGCAATATATTCGACATCAACATAATTGTGGACACAATAATCAATGTTGTGCCCACATATCTTCAGGTTTTATATGGTTACTATAGTCATTTTTCTTAGTATGTTATTTTAATTTTAGTGGCATATTTTGTCATTTTAAAATTTTATCTAGTAATGTGTAAGGTCTAGTATTTTACCTTAGTATATTGACATGTTTAGGAATTAAAATTCTTTTAGGTTCATTTTCTGTATTCATCCTATGTGGTCTTTATCATAAATTTTGTTAGCGTATTGCTAACATGTTTAGATTTTCTTTGTTTCTATACTTTTGTCGATACCATGCGATTGCTCCGTGTATCCTTTAGTTATAAATTACAAATTGTAGGACTTAGAATTTTATTTTGTTACTTGTTTCATTTAGCGTTCTATATACATCTGTTATGTATTTTTCTTATTTAATTTTGGATGTTCTCACTTTGCCGCCATTTTCTATGCTTGCATGCACTTGAGAAATCTAATTAAGAGTCAATGATGATTAGTAAAAGCCTGTTAGAGTTGGTATACTGAAAATTATATTTTTAGTATTTAATTTTATTTTAATAAAATAAATTTTTTATTTTATGAGAATCTTTATGAGCAATGTATGTGTATCATTTCTTCAATGTTATGTATGGATATTCGATATTATGTATAGTATTTAATCTGATGTGTAAAGTACGATTTACACATAAAAAATTAAATTTTAATTTTTTGCAGAATATAAGTTTTATGTTCACAATTTAGATAAAAATAGACATACTATCGATACGACTGTAGTACAGAATTTTAGTAGGCCTGTCTTGATTACAGGGAACAAATAATAGTGTCGTCTATTGTTCTGACTCTCTGTACTATTACACTGTGTATATTAAACGTGACATTTGGGGTAATTAATTTTATACTGACTATATAAATTAATTCACACCCCAAGATTATTATGAATCGTGCTTATCCTCTTAATCTTGAAATAATTATTAATTTACATATATTTAATATTCATTGTTTTGATTTATTAGATGATGCGATTTTATATGAGTTTATATTTCAGGTGAGTTGGATAGCGGCATTATTTATATGACAAATATTAATTATTGACGGAATCTCTGTCCCGAAAGATCAGGATTGACCATACCCCCTTAAGGAAGCTTATAAGTTTTGACCGAGCAAAATCTTGTAGGTGAATTTGATTATCCGGCAGTCAACTAAGTTAAGCAAAAAGGCTTAAGGAATATTAAGATACTGATTAAATTAAATTATCAGTAATTAAATTTAATTGGCAGGTATCGAGAATCTTAACGTAGGGAGAAAGAGTAAGCATTTAATAACAGGAGTTCAATGTTATATTGTCATGAGATTATGAGTCAGAGTGTAATTATAATTCTTTAGTGGTGTGAACTGTAATTCAGTGTTTTATAAAATTTGCCAAAATCGTTGCTAGTTTTCCATAATTGTAGATACCGTAATGAGGTTTGCTTATTGTGGAAACCGCTGATACGTGTCTGTGTTCCATTGGAAGTCTTACTCATAATTACTTCTCAGGTCCCTGCTATAGCCCTATAAATATGCGGATATGCTAAACCAGTTTCACAACTTGTCTTCTAAGATTAAATGCTAAACTAGTTTCATAACTTGTCTTCTAAGATTAAATGCTAAACCAGTTTCATAACTTGTCTTCTAAGATTAAAGCTGTTCAGATTCTACCGGTATGAGTTCCCAGTGGATTATAGCACACACTATATCTAGAAATCGCATAGGGGAATATAGTAGAAGATCTGACAGGAGCTTCAACTTGGATTCAAATCATAGTTGAAGATTCATTTGGTAAAAATGTATTCTTCTAAATTAACTTCGGATGCACGGGTTTTACTTTGATCATTCGTCATCAAAAATTTTATCTAGAACCCATTTTGGTGTTTACCTGTCCAGTTATTTTTTTTAGATAATCGTTTGCAAAAATAAAGATTTTGGCAGTTTGCCTACAACAAGGCCAACCTCGCGGTTAGGCGAACGGGGTACCTAACACTTTTTTCAATTCGTACCTTAACCCCTAAATCCTTATTTTCTCTAGTTACCGTTTTAAAGATCAGTGGCTCATTTTGTTTTTCTTTATTTTTCTCAAAAATCAAGTGGTGACTCCATTTTTCACAAAACGAGTTTTTAAAATTTGGTTGCCAAGGTGATACAATATTTTCTAAATATTTTTTGAATTCTCTTATTGTTGAAATAAAACTCTAAATTTTGGCGCTACAGTAGCTAGACAGGATTGGAGCATGAAGAATCTAAGCCCACACTTAGTTTGTGTTTTCGACGTTTGGGAATACAGCAAAAGATCTGAGCAGAAAAAAGATTACCGATTGATTGTCGTTTTGATATTTGGATTCAAGTTCAAGAACAGAAACGTGATCAAATCAGTGGAATTGATTAGGTATAATTCCTATTCCGCCTTGTAGGTGTACCAGGTTTCTGTTTCGTGTACAGGGTTAAGTTTTTTATCTTCCCGTACGGATTTCATCCGGGCAATTTCCCCGTCCGTCTGGACAGAACAACGTTGTATATTTTTTTTTGTATGATCTTTGCCCCGTGCCACGTTTGATTTGATTTGTATGCACCATCTTAGTTTCCTGGGATTTAGTTCCCTTCAAGTGGTATCAAAGCGGTCTTTGATGATGCATATGGGTTGAATCAAGTCCATGTTGTTCATATCTATTGATCTATGCATATGGGGTCCGGGTAGGCTAGAACTATGCTAATCTTTGTTTTGCAGCGTTCTGCCCTGACTTTATGGTCATATATGAATGTATGTTTGATTGCATCAATGTATGATGATATTTTTTGGTTTCCACGGTGGTTTTGAACGTGGTAAAATCAATGTGAACTCCATTGGAGGCATAGGATCATATGTAACCTACTTTCTCTAGTAGATTGAATATATACTCCTGATATGGAGACATAGGAAGAGAGCATGTAATCTTTAATAGGTTGAAGTTGAAGATTGGATCATTTTTCGAAAGCCCCGATAGGTTTTTCAGTCGTTTTGCAGAGTTCTAATGTGTTTAGAACAGTTTTGGTGAAGAACGGTGCAGTCCGGGCAGAAATTCTCGATCCCATCTGGGCACCCGACTCTCCGTCTGAACGAAAATCATTCTGGAGGGATTCCATCCAGACGCTTGTCCAGATGGAGAAGTTTCTAGAGGAGGACCGTCCGGACGGGCGTCTGGACGGAAAAGCTACTGGAGCAAAACCATCCAGACAGCGGTCAACCCGTCCAAACAGAAACAGGCCAGACGATTCAGAATGAAGTTTTGGTCAAGGATTGAGCCAAGATATTTATATTTTTTAACTCGATCGGGGTTTCAACATGATGGAGTGGTGCTTGGTTTTAGGGGCGTTGCCCCCGGGCTTTGCCTGGGTGCTGCCCTTGAACCCCGCAACTTGACCGAACAGGTTGAACCTCGTGCCGTGCAGGTAAACCTGGATGCCTTGGGATCATGAGGCGGGTTAGGAATTCTGGAATGACCATTGAAGTCGGGATTGTTTGTTTACTAATTATCATATACATGTTTATTACTGTTTATGGTTTTTGTTGTACATGTATGATTCTGGACAACTTGGACAACCATTATTGTTGCATGCATGATAAAAGGGCTTAATTTAAATGAACTCTTTTTTAAAAAAATTGGTTAATATGATTAACTAGACAATAAAATTAAATTATCAAGTTTTATTTAAAAATATTTTTTCATAAAAAATGAGAATTGAAATTTTTATTAGTTACACACATACCACGTCAGATTGGTTTTTACCAAAATCTTTGTAACATGTGGTATATTTTGAAATTATGAATTTGTTAAAATTAAACAGTTTTTATAACTCTAAAAAATATTTTAAAACTAAGTAGATGAGAATTTATTCACAAATAAATTCCACGGGCTCCATCACTAGTTTGTAGGTGATATAATTAATTTTGTATGTTAGCATTTGGGCCTTCTTCCCCATCAGACGGAATTAATTGTGGTATCACCGGTACAGACATCGTTTTGGAATAATTCTGGATAATTATTAGCATGGATTACTTCTCCATCTGAATAGTTCATTGCGAAGCGATTGATTTGGGATTAAGTGATGGTATACATTTAGCTGTAAATAATAATATTCTCTCTATCTAAGTTACTGCTATAATTTATAGAACCGGAACTATGTCAGCTATTTAATTTTACTTGGTATGATCTATTGCCTAGATGGTAAAATTAATAGGAATTGGTTTGTCTGAACGAATGATAAATAGTGGACAACCTTCTTATCGAGGTATACTATTCACGGTGTACCAGGCTACTGGCGAGTTCTTTTTAAAAATTGTAGAGGGAACCAAAATTTTAAATTGAATTCAAAATTTTGCTCATCATAATTAATGATTTTAATTATGTGATTCTCATATATTAAAATGGCTTTCAATCCATTTGTACCTATACTTAAAGAAAATAAACTTGGGGATCCTAATTATGTTGACTGGAAAAAAAATCTGAATATAGCTTTAACTGCCGAGGATGGTCTTAGGAAATAAAGAAATGTGTTTGTTTTTTAAAAAGGTTCTTCCTTTATGCCGAAAGGTAAGAAGAAAAAAAAGGTTCGGTAATATGATGGCATAATTTCTAAGGTAGTCAGCGGGTCACAGACTGGTGTGAAAAAGTCGAAAGGCAGATATTTCACTCAACTTGTGGCGCCGGAATTTTGGGATTTTGGTTTTGTTCAAAAATAAAGAAATTCAAAGGATGTTTGGAAAATATTTTTAACACCTTGAAAGTCAAATTTTAAAAACCTCTTTTTATTGAAAATAGAGTCGCCACTTGATTTTTGAGAAAAATCAAGAAAAACAAAAATGGCTACTGATTTTTAAAACGTTAATCAGAAAAAAAAGGGTTTGGGGGCTAAGGTACAAATTGAAAAAGGTGTTAGGCATCCTGCTCACCCAACCATAAGGTTGGCCTCTACTAATCATCATTGGTTCTTAATAAGATTTCTCAAATGCATGCAAATACAAAAAATAGAGGTAAAGAGAGAGCATTCAAAATCAAATATAAAAAATACATAGCATATGTATATAGAACAACAAAACAAAGCAAGTAAGAAAAAAATTCTAACTAAAGAATACATGAAACAAGCCCGCATGCGATAATGCCAAAAAGAACATAATTCAAGTGAAAAGAAAAAAAATATGGTAAAAAGTCACTATAACCAACTTATATTGAAAATGAACATGAATTTTTCTATTAATATCGTCGAATAACTAAAATAACATAAACTAATCTAAACATGCTTGCAAACGAAATAAACAAAACCTCCTTTAAATTTACCATACTAAACATACATATTATCAAGTATCTTAAAACTACGTTAATATGATTGACTTCTAAAAGAAAATGCAAAATTAAAAGAAAAAGAAACTAGAAGACAATTTACAAAAGAAGATTAAGCTAAAATTATAAGAGGCTTTAATAAAATAATAGAAAAAGAAAGAATTCTATTAAGGATTTTGTGGATTTTGTATAGAAATAAAACAAAATAAAGAAAAATAAAATAAATGCTATAAAAAGAAAAACTAAGCTAACATTAATAGATTTTTTTTGAATTTTGGTATTAAACGAAGTAAAAGAAAATAAAAATAAAAGAAATCCGTTTAAAAGGAAAATTAAACTAACATACTAACAAATGAGAATAACAACTACAATATAACTAATAAATATAAAATATGGGTGTAATAACAACTATATGTATGTTAGTACACTGGTTTTAACAATAACGATATTGTGATTCGCAATTGCAAAATTATGTTAGTCATATTTAATGAACTTATTTAAAGGAACAAAGTGCTAAACGTGAATGTGCTTATATAAATCGAAGTGACAATTATAAAATTAATGAAGATAATCAAATTACACGAAACACATAAAATGGTAAACAAGTTGAACTATTTAAATGTAGAAGGCAAGCAAATTGAAATTGAAATTAACCCGATCATTCCAAAAGAGAGAGAATGGAGGTGGAAGGACCATAGATCCAAACAGAATACCTGGTCGCTAATGAATCCTCGAGTCGAGAAATGGTGATTAGCAGTCCAATCCTCAAGTGATGATCCAATCCAAGTTAGGGTTTCAGTATCGATGTCAGAGGTTCAGCTCTCGGTACTTCGGCAGGGTTTCGACGTCAGGGCTCATATTTTCTCGATGCTTCGGTAGAGCTTCTCTCACTAAAATTCTATCGTGAAAATGTACCAGGGGGTACGGTATTTATTGAATTCTTCAACCAATAAAATGTTGACACGTTTTGGGATATGTCAGGCCATTTAGAGTTGGCGGTCGCTGGGTATGAACATGGCGGTCGCCACAAAAAGTACAGTTTTCAAGAGGTTCTATTGGCGGTCGCCACAATGGAGTTGGCGACCACATGGTTTAATGTGGCGTTCGCTGCCTTGGGCTAGGGTTTCCAAGAGTTTCTTGTATAGGTCGCCACAATGGACATGGCGACTCCAAGGTTCCAACATAGCAATTCAAGAGGATTTTATTGGTTTGAAGGTTTTGATCATTGGGTACAAAGTACTAAGCTTGGATCACTTCTCGAGAATCATACTAAGGGACCATTCCAATTGCTTTCATCATTGGATTCACCCGGATCAACCTAAGATTAGGCAGGGTCAAATTGGGGTGTCTACACAACCAGATACGGCACTCGAAAAAGCAATGTCCAGTTTATCTTAGCAAGCTGAACAATCAAGATAATTTCTATTCACTAGTTGTGGAAACGTGTTTAGCGGTGTCATCACTGGTACATGGCGTGTAGCTACAAGAGCTACTAATTATGTCTGCAATTCATTGCAGAGGTTCTAGAAAACCCGACAACTTAGTGATGGGGAGATTTACTTGCATATGACCAATAATACAAAGGTGACATTAATTGATAAGACTTTTTTTTGTGTGGTTTATGTTATTGATGTGTTTTAGATTTAGTACCGTTTTGAGTAATCGTAGAAGTTATCTTCTTTTGCTGCATATTGGGGGTTCAAATTACTGGTACTAGCCGTTTGATTTATTGTAAAAGTGAAGTCATTTCTGCTGTCATTTTTGTCCATATGGGTGGTGCCACAGTGGCTGTTTTTCTTATGGTTTCTGGAGTTACACTTAACTTTTTTTTCTTTTTTTTTATTTATATGAGTTGTTTCATGTTTCTTTGAATTGTTTGGGCATTGTAAGGCACGGATACCATGATTATAGGCTGCAGGTAGAATGTTATGTTTTGTTCATAGAAATGATGTGCATTGTCATCTCCAAAAGAACACCCTTTACTGACAAATACTTTAATCTTTTGAATAAATGACTAGCTTTTTTCTTCTTCCGGATGGAATCAATAGTCCTTTGACATTTCTTTTAAGATGAGGGATAAATTTTCTAGAATAGTAGTAGTTGTGTTGAGTATTGGATGGAGTTGAAAGAAAAAAATATATTAATATGGAAATAATAGTCATTAATTAGTTTGCATTATGATTTTGAGTTGAAAATTAAGCTGTGCCTGAGTATGGATTGTTGTTTAAATTTAACAGGTTTTCGAAAATTTGGGATAGTTCGAAAAACAGAGAAAACTCTACTGAAATTTAAGAATTTTATACTTAGATTATTTTATAAATGTAACGACCCGGTATAGACTCTAGTTGTAACAACCTGAGTTCGACCCAAAAATCCTTAAAAAGTCCAAAACTCAAGTAACAAAATCTTAACACTTGGAGAGTCTCCCAACATTCTAAATTAAGTAAATATCATGAAATAATGAATTAAAAATTAAAAATTTTCATAAATAGGGTAAAATGACCATTTTTTCCTTAGTATAACAAAAAGTTTTAAAACCCAAATTTTGACATATGGAAACTCTAAATTAAGAATTTAAGTACAATTAAGTAGTAAAAGACAAAATAATATCAAAAATTCCAAAAATATCCCTTAGTGGCCGACCACATTCGAAAGTGTGCCAAAAAGTGACTTTTTGCTTTCTTTTGAGCTTAAAATGATGAGAAATATATTAAATTAAGTATTATGATGATCCAATACTTATTGAACAAGTAATATACATAATAATATAGTGTTATAGATCAACAAAAGCAAACAAATCATTATTAAAGTTCATACACAATAAAATAAGTCAAAAAGTCATATATTGCCAAATTAGCTTAATTTGACGTAAAAGACTATATCTATTTAATCAATTGCTATGAAAACTATGATAATATATAAAAATACTATATTTCTCATAAACATGTTAAAATAATAAGTCTCAGTACAAAAAGACACCAAAAAAATACATTAAATTAACTTTTAATGCATTTTCTTGCACAATAGGGGCACGAAAACCTAGACAAATCTCTTGATTGATGGGGGATCAGATTTTTGTCCCCCAACCCCCTAGCTATATTCATCTTTCCCATGTCTGAATTTTATCCCACAAAAGTCGAATCAACTCAAATCAAACTCAAGTTCATTTATTAAAGTGAAGAAAATAATCCTTTTTTGGTACCTTATGTCCCCCTCTTGTTCCCTAGCTTTTGCCTATATAAAAGAAGCCAAATACCCTCTTCTCTATATGATATTTTTGACCAAAGAGAGGGGAGAAACCAAAACCCCTTGCTCTTGAGTGATGAGGTGAGTTTGATAGAGGAAAAGGAAGAAGAAAGAAGAAACCGATGAGATTTTCGAAAGCTAAATCCAAATCCATCCTCTACCATCCCTTGATCTCTTAAACAAGTAAGTAAAATCTCTAAAACTTGCGTCTAAAATCCCTTAAAATATCCCCCAATACATCCCCTTAAAAACTCTAAAAATCAAGAACCAAAATCGAATCCAAAAGGCGTCGTAGTAACAAATTAGTGGTAGTTATGTTTATTAATGATATGAGATATTGTTGTATGTTGTTATCTTTAAATTTGATAACTTCTAAGTGTGTTGGAGCCTTGATATTAAAGTCTAAAGCACAAGTATGCAAAGAAATGGAACAAAAACTTGGCATGACATAAGTAGAAGACTTGAACCGTAAGAGGCTTAATTCATGAGAACTTTGATGTTTTTGCCCTGAGATTTGAAATGCCATAACTCAATGTATAAAATTGATCTAAACATGTTATTTATGTCCAAATTTATATTTTTGTGTTATCTTTCATCCAAATTTAGTTTCAACTCATTTTCATAACTAGAACTCAAGATATAGTAATTTTACCAAAGTGTGTCATTTTCCGACCAGTCAACCTTACCGACTTGGAAACCCGATTTTACAATGAGATCCAAACTTTGGTAAAAACATGCAAGTTGTAGATAACATGTATATCTATCTACCCACCGAAAATGAGAACAACATATTAAGTTTTGATAGGTCAAAACCCTTTGAAAGTCTCTGTTGAGTTTCAGCCCCAAAGGAACATTCTGTTACAGATTTTTATATAGTTCAGAACTCATATTTTTAGTGACATTCCAAAAGTGGTCTACATGAATATTCTATCTAACATATTGAAATACTTTTTGTCCAAAAATTAGACCTTAAAGTCTCGGGATGATATCCCAAAACCGTTTCAAACCCTCTGTCCAAAATCGGCTCTGCTGAGTTTTAGCGGCTGACAGAACCTATTTTCTAAAATGGCCCAAAAGTCCAATTTGTTCCAAATCACTACCCTTAACTCTAAACATGAAACTTGTAGAAGACTCGTTCAAATAGAATATACAAAAAAATGGGCTCATTTGGACTTGATATGATAACCCAAAACTGAGACCAATAGAAGCATGTTTTTGGTGAAATCTTGAGAAAAGTGTTGAACCGTTTTTGCTTAAGATGTTTTGTTCACCTCCTTGCCTTAGGTTTTGGTCTGGTGTTAAACATGAGAATTGTAGAAAATATTTTTATCTAAATGGTGTATAAAAATTATAGCTTGATTCTAAGTCTAGATACCCCAACACCTTATTGGCTCTTTTAATTTAATACTTGATTTTTTGCCTTAAAAGTTGCTAAGTGTGAAATTGAGTACCATTTTCCACGAGACCTGAGTTTTTGTATGATGATTTATTTGAATTAGTTGATTAGTGTTTTAAGTGAATATATGATGATTTAAAACTCCTGCTATCATGTTTGAATCATGTCTTGAAAATTGTAATTTGTGCTTCACATACTTGTACCTTATGTTTTACGTGATATACCATGAATCTTGCCATGCTAATTGATGCCATGCTATAGATGGTTGTATTTGAGATCCATACCATACATCATTGACATTGTCACTTGTATCTTGGCATATTGGAGTCCATCTGTGTACATCGTTGTTGGGATGGACGGTATTGAATTGTTCTTTTTGGTTCTAAATTTAGGGCGTCCCTGGTTGCCATTTTTGTAAATGTTTTGAGATATATTCCCCTTGTACACCCTGGGTTCATTCCCGGTGTTACAAAATTGGTTTATGCACCCTGGGTACATCCCCGGTGTTTGAAATGGTTTATCATGAATACTGTTAGGCACTATGGATTCGTTACTAGCACTTTGGTTTTGATGTCTCCTTGATTCCGTCGCTCCTTAAGTTATGATACGGGTAAATTGGGTAATTTTGGAGAGAGCTTAATTCGGCGGACCTAATCCCACTACGGTGGTAATTTCGGATAAGAGCCTAATTATGGCGGACCTAAACCCCATTGTCGCGATGTTTTGAAGGGTAATTTGGGAGGGAGCCTGATTCGGCGGACCTAATCCCACTACGGTGGTAACTTTGGAGAAGAGCTCGATTATGGCGGTCCTAAATCCCTCATCTTGGTACTTTGCATAATGTGAAATGTCTCTTAAATTCTTTTAGACTCTGGGTTGACACTGGCGAAGGCATCAAGCATCCTAAGGTGGGAATTGTCGGCCCGAATAAGGATGGATGATTATATTGGTTGCCCCCCCCCCCCCACGCCATTGCCATTGAATAAAATAGCTGTGGTATGAAGCCCGGCGACGCATTTACTATTCGCAACGAGGTGCGATGATGGCTTTGGTGATCAGAGTCCCATCAAGTCTACTCTGGTGATTCTCAGTGTGGAATCCCTGTTATAATCTGGATGCATATTGGATTGGGCATCTACATTTCATACACGCATGTTTATTGACTTATCTGCTATCTTGTTATAAATTTGTCTATCTCCATGACTATAAATTAAATTGGATGTTATATGGTATTTGTTGTGGTAAATTTTGTACCGTGAGATTAGTTAGAAGGTTAGAGTGTTTTGCTTCTGGGTCTTGGCTCATGGCATTCGTGCCACAAGTGAGGAGGAGTTCTTGAAGGAAGCCATCCTAGAGGGAGAAGAAGAGTCTAAAAAACATGGTGAGTTTCAAGAGCATGTGGATCTCGTTGATGCATTTTAAGGATTCGAGACCTCTGCTTTTGTTTTTTTATTCATTTTTCTTTTGCTTAGTGTAATTTTTTTGAAATTTCTTGATGAAACTGTAATAGTTATGTACTTTTGAACGGTTCAGAACTCCTTTGTAATGTAATAACTAACGTATGTAAATATGAATAAATGGCTAGAATATCCCTTTATTTATATTTATGTATGTCTGGTCGTGCCCGGAGGATGGGGCATCACAGTTGGTATCAGAGCTTAGGTTTAGTGAACCTTTAAGCCTTGGGTTATGGAAAACCATGCATTCGGTGGCGTTGGAGCTCTGTAAAATGTGTTGTATTAATTATTATTATTATCATCTATACATTATAAGAACTAAAGTCTGCTCCGTCTAAGTCTTATAGCGAGTCATATTAGGACGCTACCGAGTTCGGGAACAGCAAAGAATCTACATGCAAAAGACAAGTAAGGGCACCGAGATCGAAGATCGGAGATTCATGCAACAAGTTATCTTATTTTAAGAGGGGTAGACAGGAGTACGCACTAGGAGAAGTTTTAGATATCACCTCGAGAGACATCGTTAGAACCTCGTAACTTGATCCTTATAAGTCCTTTTCTCATTTACCCCAAGCCCTAGTGTCAACTTTTTGAAGTTCTTTTGTATATCCTTCCTTCTTATATCGTCGATCCTCAACGGTACCGTCAAATGTTGCTCATCGGTCACTCATAAGCACCCAAGTCTTGTTGATAACCCTATTAGAGATTCAATCCTAGAAGATACTCTTATCCTCAAGTTTTCATGCCTCGATAATGACCAGTATTCGTATTTGATTTTCCTCCAATTCAAGCCATCATCCTTAAAGTAACTTTTCTCTTGTAGAACTCGATATCAATTCTTTGTTAAGTACCCATTCCAAACCTTCAGCATTGATAAAATTTTCTGCCATCGTTCGTTTCTCTTGATTCTGAAACCACAATCTGTTGCAATGATTTTATGAATTCTTTATACACTCTTGAAATCTTTACCAGGGAAGTAGACTTAGATGCTTGAATTGAAGTACGCTAGGCGGACGTAACTTCAAGGCAAATATCTAGTTTGGCTGTCCCTTTTGCTTAAACATCTCTTTTATCATAATCCAATTAGTTTCGAAGACACTTGTTTAAGTATTGTTCACTATCCTCCTCTTGTTTTCCCTACATTTCAACCCCAAGTGAACACTCAATTTGTGTCAACAGTGACTGCCTTAACCGTGACCATTTGACCTCATCCAACCTATCATTTGAACCACCTGGGAATCTTCCCTTGAATCTCGATAAAAGACTTGTTCAGCTTCCTTAAGCCATTTTAACCCCTAGCCACATTTCGTGCAATCTAGTACGTTATTCGAAATCCTTGGCTAAAACATTTAGCCGCTCACCACCCTAGGTTGCGTCTCCTAAGACCTAGACTGATGAGAAACGATAGCTATTAGAGTTTAACACTCTCACGAGGACGAGGACGAGGACGAGGACGAAGAAGAAGGAGCCATTGCTTTCTAGTATGACAAGCTTGAAGCACCTGCACCTGAGTCCGATGAGGATGAGGTTGTCGATGCTGCTATATACTTTGGTCGTCAAGACAACCAAGGGTATCGCATGGGAGAAAGAGTGTATGCCAAGATCTGCCCGGACAAGATGTGCTTGAGGAGGAAACCAGAGACCTTTCCCCATTTCGTAGGACCTGTACAAGTGCTCGAGAAGTATAGCAGAACGCTCTACCGTTTAGATTTTCCCCCATGGTTTAAGGTCTGACTTGGAGACATGCTAACTGCGAAATGGATGCAGTGCCAAAGACCGAAGGACGAAAGAGAAATCATCGATCCACTTGACCCGGCCATCGACTTTGACAATTCGGAGATATACCAGGAGATTCCAATGGCAATAACAAACAAGATGAGGATGGGACTAACCAATGCTTGGCATGTCGAGGTGCTATGGCGCAGCTTTAACAGATACGACGCAACATGGGAACGCGAGGTGATTGTCCGACATTTCTGCCTGCATCTCTTTGCTTAAGCCTTAGTGTGTAGGCATTGTATTTCTCTTTGTTTAAGCGTTGTATGCATATTTTGCGAACTACTTGAGAAATTTTGTACCAGTTATGAGTTGAGGTGAATTGAAAACGTTACAGTTAAATCGCTTTAAGTAATTTTGCAACCATGTATTAACTCCACAAGATCCTAAAACACGATAAATAATCAAGAACTAAAATAATCTGCAAGACCATAACACTCTTTTATTTTTAGGATGGCTGGTAGACGACCGAATCACCGACAAGCTAACAAACTCATAGACAATGAAGTGTCGGGACTACCTTAAGTGTTGCGAGAACTGGCCACTAGCTTCAACCATCCTATCATACGTGACTGAGCGTGGTTCTTATCTGAGATGGGTAGATAGCGAGCCCCGACATTCAGAGGAGGAACAGAACCTAGGAAAGCAGAAGAGTGGCTGAGGGCGATTAAGAAATTGTTTAATTCTATGGGAGTTCAAGACAAAGCAGACCGCGTAGCCTTGGCGGCACACCTACTAGAAGAAGAAGCGGATCGTTGATGGTCCTTAATCAACAACACACAGGACGTGGCAGCTCTAGCTTGGGACAAGTTTGAGGACTTGTTCTTGGAAAAGTATTTCCCAGCCCCCTTCCCTCAAGCACAAGTTCATGAGTTCTTGGATCTTAAACAAGGCTCAATGACAGTAACGCAGTACGTAAATCGTTTTGAGGAGTTAAGTTGCTTTGCCGTAACCCTAGTACCTAATGAGGAATCTAAGGCACGGAAGATTGAGTGGGGCCATAAGCTATCTGTTCGAGCGAAGGTGATTTACCTGCAACTCCCTACATACACTCAAGTAGTTCAGGCCGCCTTACTCGTCGAAATCGATCTGGCTGACTTAAGGGAGATTTGGAACCAAAGGAAGGGAAGCACCAGCTCTGGAGAACCTGTAAGGAGCAACCGAGTGTTTATCCCTAAGAAGTTGTACTCACAAACTAACTGGAAAGAACAACAAGGTGGACAACAAATGGACCAGATAGTCTATTTCAATTGTCATGAATTCATACATAAAAAGTTTGAATGCCCGCTACCAAGGGGAAGAAACTACAATATTCGTCGACGAAAGCGAGACTACGAATATTAAGAAAATCAACTTCAACAAGAAACAGGTGGCTTGGGAAGGAGGACGCAGCTTGACCAACAAGGGAATCAATGGACGTGATGAAATAAGAAAGTCAACTTAAAGACCAGAAGGTACCATGTTAGTAAATCATCCTTAACCTTCCATACGATGAAGTACGGGAAAAAATTTCGAGGATAAAATTTGTTTAAGGGGGGTAGTTTGTAACGACCCGGTACATATCCTAGTTGTAACAACCCGGTTGATAACGACCCATGTAAAGACCCAATCCAAACCCTAAGTGTTAGTGACGGATAGTCCACGAGACCATAGAACACATAAGAAGTTCAAAATCCTAACTTGAATCGAAAATCTTGAGTTCGACCGGAAACCCTAAAAAGGTCCAAAACTCAGGCAACAAAATCTTAACACCTGGAGAGTCTCCTAACATTCTAAATGAAGTAAATATCATGAAATAATGAATTAAAAATAAAAAATAATTCTCATAAATAAGATAAAATGACTATTTTGCCTTCAGTACAACAAAAAGTCTTTAAAACTCAAATTTTGACATATGAATACCCTAAATCAGGATTTAAGTACAATTAAGTAGTAAAAAATAAAATAACATCAAAAATGCCAAAAATACTTCTTAGTGGCCGACCACCTTGGGAAGTGTGAAAAAGTGACTTTTTGCTTTCTTTTTAACTTAAAATGATGAGAAAGGTATTAAATTAAGTATTATGATAATCCAATACTTGTTGAACAAATAATATACATAATAATATAGTGTTATAGATCAACAAAAGCAAACAAATTATTATTAAAATTCATACACAACAAAATAAGTCAAAAAGTCATATATTGTCAAATTAACTTAATTTGACGTAAAATACTACATCTATTTAATCAATTGCTATGAAAACTATGATAATACATAAAAATACTATATTTCTCATAAACATATTAAAATAATAAGTCTCAGTAGAAAAAGACACCAAAAAGATACATCAAATTAACTTTTAATGCATTTTCTTGCACAATAAGGGCACGAAAATCAAGACAAACCCCTTGATTGATGGGGGATCATATTTTTGTCCCCCAAACTGATCCCTAGCTATATTTATCTTCTCCATGTCTAAATTTTAGCCCACAAAAGTTGAATCAACTCAAATCAAACTTAAGTCTCATTTATTAAAGTGAAGAAAATAATTTTTTTTTGGTACCTTATGTCCCCCTCTTGTCCCTTAGCCGTTGCCTATATAAAGGAAGCCAAATACTCTCTTATCTATATGAAATTTTCGGCCAAAGAGAGGGGAGAAGCCAGAACCCCTTGCTCTTGAGGGATGGGGCGAGTTTGAGGGAGGAAAAGGAAGAAAAATGAAGAAACCAAGGAGATTTTCAAAAGCTAAGTCCAAATTCATCCTCTACCCTCCCTTGATCTCTCAAATAAGTAAGTAAAATCTCTAAATCTTGTGTCTAATATCTCTCAAAATATCTCCCAACACATCCCTTTAAACACTCTAAAAATCAAGAACCAAAATCAAACCGAAAAGACGTCGTAGTAACAAATTAGAGGCTGTTATGTTTATAAATGATATGAGATATTATTGTATATTGTTATCTTTGAGTTTGATGACTTATAAGTGTGCTGGAGTCTTGATATTAAAGTCTAAAATACAAGCATGCAAAGAAATGAAACAAAAACTTGACATGACATAAGTAGAAGACTTGAACCTTAATAGGCTTAATTTTTGAGAACTTTGATATTTTTGTCCTGAAATTTGAAATGCCATAACTAAATGTAGAAAATTAATCTAAGCATGTTATTAATGTCCAGATTTAATTTTTTGTGTTATCTTTCATCCAAAGTTGTTTTAAACTCATTTGCATAACTAGAACTTAAGATATTGCAATTTTACAAAAGTGTTATTTTACGACCAGTCAACACTACCGACTTTGAAACGCTATTTTAAAATGAGATCCGAACTTTGGTAAAAACATGAAAGTTGTAGATAACATGGATATCTATCTACAAACCAAAAATGAGAACACCATATTGAGTCTTGATAGGTCAAAACCCCTTTGAAATTCTCTGTTGAGTTTCATCCCCCAAGGAACATTCTGTTATATATTTTTATATAACTCAAAACCCCTATTTGTAGTGACCTATTCCAAAGGTGGGACACATGAATATTGTAGCTAACATATGAAAGTACTTTTTACCAAAAAATTAGACCTTGAAGCCTCATGATGATATACCAAAATAGTTTCAAACCCTCTGTTCAAAACTGGCTCTGCTGAGTTTTGGCGGCTAACAGAACGTATTTTTTAAAATAGCCAAAACATCTAACATGTTCCAAATAACTACCCTTAACTCTAAATATGAAACTTGTAGAAGACTTGTTCAACTACAACATACAAAAAAATGGGCTCATTTGGACTTGATATGATATCCAAAAATCGAGACCAATAGAAGCATATTTTTGATGAAATCTTGAGAAAAGTGTTGAACTGTTTTTACTTAGGATGTTTTGTTCACCCATTTGCCTTAGGTTTTGGCCTTGGTGTTAAACATGAGAGTTGTAGAAAATATTTTTATCTAAATGATGTATAAAAATCATAACTTGATTCCAAATCTAGATATCTCAACACCTTGTCGACTCTTTTAATTTAATACTTGATTTTTGGCCTTAAAAGTTGCTAAGTGTGAAATTGAGTATCTTTTGCCATGAGACCTGAGTTTTTATACGATGATTGATTTGAATTAGTTGATTAATATTTTAAGTGAACATATGATGATTTAAAACTCCTGCTATCATGTTTGAATCATGTCTTGAAAATTGTAATTTGTGCTTCACATACTTGTACCTTATGTTTTACGCGATATACCATGAATCTTACCATGCTATAGATGGTTGTATTTGAGATCCATACCATACATCATTGACATTGTCACTTGCATCTTGGCATATTGGAGTCCATCTGTGTACATCGTTATTGGGATGGGCGGTATTGAATTGTTCTTCTTGGTTCTAAATCTAGGGCGTCTCTGGTTGCCATTTTTGTAAATGTTTTGAGATATATTCCCCTTGTACACCCTGGGTTCGTCCTCGGTGTTAGAAAATTGGTTTATACACCCTGGGTATGTCTCCGGTGTTTGAAATGGTTTATCATGAATACTGTTAGGCACCATAGGTTCATCACTAGCAATTTGATTTTGATGTCTCCTTGATTTCGTCGCTCCTTGAGTTATGATACGGGTAAATTGGGTAATTTCAAAGATAGCCTAATTCGGCGGACCTAATTCCACTACGGTGGTAATTTTGGAGAAGAGCCCAATTATGGCAGACCTAAAACCATTGTCGCGATGTTTTGAAAGATAATTTCGAAGAGAGCCTAATTCAGCGGACCTAGTCCCACTGTGGTGGTAACTTCGGAGAAAAGCCCAATTATGAGGGTCCTAAATTCCTCATCTTGGTACTTTACATAATGTGAAATGTCTCTTGAAATCTCTTTGACTTTGGGTTGACACCGACGAAGGCATCACGCATCTTAAAATGGGAATTGTTGGCCCGGATAAGGATGGATGATTATATTGGTTGGCCTGCCCCCACGCCATTTTCATTGAGTAAAATAGCTGTGGCATGAAGCCTGGCGATGCATTTATTATTCGTAACGAGGCGTGATGATGTCTTTGGTGATCAAAGTCCCATCAAGTTTATTCTGGTGATTCTCGGTGTGGAATCCCTGTTATAGTCTGGGTGCATGCTGGGTTGGGCATCTACATTTCATACACGCATGTTTATTGACTTATCTGCTATCCTGTTATAAATTTATCTATCTCCTTGACTATAAACTGAATTGGGTGTTATATGGTATGTGTTGTGGTGAATTTTGTGCCGTGAGATTAGTTAGAAAGTTGGAGTGTTTTGCTTATGAGCCTTGGCTCATGACATTCGTGCCACAGGTGAGGAGGAGTTATTGGAGGAAGTCATCCTAGAGGGAGAAGAAGAGTCTGAAGAACATGGTGAGTTCCAAGAGCACGTGGATCCCGCTGATGCATTCTAAGGATTCGAGACCTCTACTTTTTTCTTTTATTCAGTTTTCCTGAGCTTAGTGTAGTTTTTTTGAAATTTCTTGGTGAAACTGTAATAGTTATGTACTTTTGAATGGTTCAGAACTTCTTTATGATGTAATAACTAACGTATGTAAATAT
>JAUMHN010110322.1:0-24491 GCA_032360265.1 Heliamphora ciliata
ATTCTCCTCTTGCTTGTGAAACTACCAGTGCTGAATCTCCAATGACTTCTAGCTTCCTTGCCCCTAATTCTAAGGCTACCTCCAATCCAGCTTAACATGCTTCATATTTAGCCTGATTATTGGTAACTTCAAAATTGAGCTTTAGAGACAACGGAACGTGCGATTTATCGGGAGTGACAAGAAAGACTCCTATCCCATAGCTGTATTGATTGGACGCGCCATCAAAATATAGAGTCCACTTGTCATCCTCGACTTTCATCAATTATTCGTTAGGAAATTGGAACTCTGTATCTTCATCTCTTTCGACTGGTTGATCGGCCAGGAATTCTGCCACTACTCTGCCCTTTACTGATTTTCAGGTGACATATTGAAGATCAAATTCAGATAACAGCAGCAACCATTGGGCCAACCGTCCTGTCAGTGCTGGCTTTTCAAATAAATACTTCAATGGGTCCATCCAGGAGATGATATTCACTGTGAAAGACAACATGTAGTGCCTCAATTTTCGAGAAGCCAAACCAAGGCCCAGCATGTCTTCTCCAGTGGTGTGTATCGTATTTTCGGCCCTATCATCTTCTTTCTTAAGAAGTAGATAGCCTTTTCGACTCCAGTTTCACCTTCTTGTGCCAACATACATCCTATAGCTGAATCAGTCACTGATAAGTAGAGGATCAATGGCTTATCAGGCTTGGGAGGAGCTAGAACAGGAGAATTTTGCAGATACTGTGGTACGGCATCAAAGGCGTCTTGGCATTTTCGATCCCACTCAAGCTTGACTCCCTTCTTCAGTAGGCGAAAGAGCGGCTCACAGGTAGTTTTCAACTTTGTGATAAACCGATTGATGAACTGGATCTTTCCCAGAAAGCCCCTAACTTTCCGCTCGGTCTTCGGAGGAGGCATTTCCAAAACTGCTTTGATCTTTCAAGGATCGACTTCAATGCCCCGTTGAGTGATCATAAATCCAAGCATCTTTCCGGCAGTGACTCTAAAGGCACACTTCTGTAGGTTAAGCCGCATCTTATATTTTTGAATCCTTTCAAAGAACTTTCGTAGTGTGACAATGTGACTATCTCGATTCTTAGACTTGGCTATCATATCGTCCACGTACACTTTGACCTCCTTATGTATCATGTCATGCAGTAAGGTAGTGGAAGCCCTTTGATAGGTTGCCCCTGCGTTCTTTAAGCCGAACAGCATCACACGATAACAATAGGTGCCCCAAGGCGTGGTGAACGTCGTCTTCTCTCTGTCCTCGGGATTCATCAGAATCTGGTTATATTCGGAGAAGCCATCCATAAATGACAATAAGGCATGCCCCGCTATACAGTCTACCAAGACATCAATGTGTGGCAGTGGAAAGTCATCTTTCGGACTAGCTTTGTTGAGGTCCCAAAAATCTACACAGACTCGGATACGACCGTCTTTCTTCAAAACTGGCACTATATTGGCTACCCATTTCGGATACTCGGTTACCATTGAGAATCCAGCGTTAATTTGTTTGGCAATTTCTTCTTTGATCTTCAGACCCCATTCTGGCCGGATCCATCTTAATCTTTGTTTGACCGGTTTGGCATCGGGGTATAGAGGGATATGGTGCTGGACAATGTCAGGATCGATTCCGGGCATATTCTTGTAAGATCATGCAAATACATCATTAAATTCTTTTAATAAAGTTATTAATTGCTCTCGTTCAACTGAGGATAAAGAAGAACCGATTTGAACATTTTGCGGGTTAGTTTTATTATCCAAATTTATTAACAAAATTCTTCAATTATTAGTTAGGCACGCATTTCTTCTTCTCTTTTTATTAAAAGTTTTATTTCTTCGGGAATATCCCCGTCGAATTCGAAATTGTCAGAAAGCGTATGAAATAAATCAAACAAAGCAGAGTAACCGGAAAACACGTACATCTCATTAAAAGAAGAGGGAATTACAAACTCAATAACAAAAGCAGGGGAGAAAGCACTAACAGATGTGCCGTCAACTACAGACTCCGACTCAAACTTGGACTCAAGATAGACAACCTGCACGTTACAAGACTCGATGGTCCAATTCTTTACTTCTTTTGCGGCCGCATCGACGATGAGCTTGGTGCAATCTGCCGGTGCGCTGAAGCCCATCATGAAGCATTTTGAGTCGATTATATGTAGCTGGGCCACCTTCTCATTAAACAGCACCCCCATATTAGTACCATCGAGCTTGTCGGCCCAGTCTTCTCCTTGAACCTTCTTTCTTTCTTCTTTTCCTTTCACTATCTCTTCCTCCTCGGTATCGAACAACTGATGGCTAAAAAATATCTCCAAACCTGGTAGCTTTTGATTGGTTTCTTCATCAATCCACGGTTTTGTGAAACCGTAGTATGGAAAGTCTTCTCCTTCCTCGACGAAGTACCCATTGAGCGTTCCGGCATAATTGGCCTTCCGTCCCTTTTTAGGCCCTTCCAAATCTTCTTCTGTTGGCTCATACCCAAGACCAAAATAGTGCGAAGTCGGCAATACCTGAATGGGTTCGGGGATTCCCTGCAGTTTACATCCCAATCCCATACCAGGGAAAAATAACATTTTCCTCAACATTGTTATAGCCCGTGGGTTGATGTACCTTTCCTCTTCATTCATCAGCATCTGAATAGCTTGTGCTTCACCACTGAGCAAGACATCATCTTCACTATGCTGAACTTCCAACAGAGTTGTGCCCTCTCCTCCCCTTGGGGATGAATGTTGTCCTCTCCGTGAATAGTCAGAACTGCCCCATTTCTTATCAACTTTAGTTTCTGATGGAGAGTAGATGGTACAGCTTAGACACTCGGATCATACAACCAAGGTTTACCCAACAACAAGTTGAAGGAGGCTCGCACGTCTAGCACATGAAACTCAACTGATATCTCCAGAGGTCCTATTGAAACGGCGAACGACACCAGTCCTAGTACATCCCTTCTTGTGTTGTCATAGGCTCGCACCCCTTGATTGTAGGGAGTGAACTGGTCTAGCCTCATCCCTAAGAAGACGGCCGTTTTCAATGGGCAAACGTTCAAGGCAGACCCATTATCAATGAGGGTTATCGGGACCCACTTTTCTAGGCACTTAACGGTGATGTGTAGTGGCTTGTTGTGACTTTCTTCTTCAACGGGCAAATCCTTATCAGAAAAGAAAATTACTTTTGGTTCAACGGCTGGCAGAATAAGCCCAATAAGCTGTTCGGGGGTTGCATCTATTGAGACACTGGCCTTGTTTAATACCTTCAAAATAGCTTGTCTGTGCTTATGTGAAGCCATCAATAAGCCCCAAATACTGATGTTGGCCTGTGTCTTTTTCAACTGTCTCAGTACAGCATCATCCTCCTCCTCTTGTTCTTTCTCTTTTCCTTTTCCACTTGGTTGCTCCTTTTCTAGTTGGGCTGGTTTGAAATGTTGTCCGCTTCTGGTTAGATGTTCTATCCCCTCCTCGGGATCTCATAATCCTGTTATTGTGTCACTGCCTTGTCGTAACTCATTCACAAGTGGAGGGCTCTCGAATGCTCATAAATTGCTTAAATTTCTGATTGCTATTCTTCCACTTCTCTCCTCATCGTCTTCAATGGCCCATGTGCTATCAATTTCCTCCCAGATATCCTCTTTGATAAAGTCCGCCTGCTTCTCCCGAGCGGCCTAGAAGTCGGTCTACTCAGCCCCGTCTGACTTTAGCACGACCCTTACCAGCCAATAGGACTGAATTTCGTTGACATGTATCTCCTCCTCAAAAAGTTGGGGAAGGGTGATTCCATCAAGCACGTGGCCGAATCCATAGGGTCGGGCCGGATAGTCTAATGGCCAGTCATCTTCTTCGTTGCGCTCTTCCTCTTGTTGGTAGACTTGGATTAGCGGTCGATACCATTCATAGGCATTATCATTCCATTCCTCTATCCTGTCTCGACCGCCTCTAACCATGACAAATGAACATGCTGACAGGTCTTCAGTAGATGAAACATGAGGGTGTGGCAGGCATGCTGTGCAGATATATTGGCTTAGGTTCTATGATTCCCCCAGAGACATATAATTTACCCCAGCCTGCCTGGCATTATTTGGCAGCGGGTTAGTCATAACATTCGGCTTTGGGGTGGCAGACGGTGACAGGATCACCTTGCTGTCAATGAGGCTTTGGATCTCGTGCCGAAGTCTCAAACACTTGTTAGTTACCCATGACCTTAGTGGAAGGTGTAGTATTGGAAAGCAATAAACCTTGACGGTAGGGGATCAGGAACAGGCTTGGGGTTCAATGGCTTGATAAGCCCCTTCTCGACGAGTCGACTCAGGGCGGTAGATAATGGAATGTTGAGGGGGGTGAAGACCCTCCTCGACTTTTGTTGCTGTTGGCTGTTATCTGATTGTTGGGCGTTATTGAACTGCTCGGCGGAAGAAGATGGGTTTAGCAAGTTTACCTCGTTTGAGTGAGACACGAGGTTGGTTGTAGTGGATTGATTTTGGTTGGTTGCGGGGAAAGCCCATCTTGGTGGTTTCTGATTGGGTTATGTTTCCTCGATGTCACCAGATTGGATAGCGTCCTCAATTTGTATCCCAGCGTCGAACAATGGCTCAAAGGTGGAAAGTGACTGCGTGATGAGGTAGCACTTTAACGGAGACTGCAGATTCTTAACCACAATCCTTACCTGCTCTTTCTCAGTAGGCCTGTTTGTCATTTTAGCTGCCTTACCCCTCCATCGGGTCAGGAAGTCAACAAAAGACTCCCTGTTCTCCTGTCGAGTCGTCTCAAGTTCTCGGGTAGTAGTGTCTAGTTAGACATTGTAGCTATACTGACTAACAAAAGTTGTGACTATGTTCTCCCAAGTCCTTGTTTTGGCCATTTCCAAAGAAAGAAACCATCTTTGCGCAGCCCCAGAAAGCGACCGATGGAACAATTGGGCCTTAAGCTGATCATCAATCTCCATTGGCGCCGAGGTACCAACATACATTCGGAGATGAATTCGGGAATCTCCGATTCCATCAAACTTCTCTATATCCGGCATTTTGAACTTATCTGGGAGTTTAGCGTCTGGGAACAAGTAGAGTCCCCCTATATCGAGCATATACTTCTCAACTCCTTTAGCTTTTCTAAGGACCTTTTCCATCCGGTCGATCTTCTCAATCATTGCAGATTCTCTAGATTGCGCAGTATTTTCTTCCTCGACTACCACCTGACGGGGGACCCGCGGTGGTGGTGGAATGACTTACGATCCATCGGGGACCTGATTGTCATCCCAAAAGTCTTCTCCATTCTCATTTGTCTCATCTGGCTGTGCATTTGCGCCAAGCATACGGGCTTGAATCGCCCAAATTTGTGCCTGACATTGGGTCTGGGCCTGGGTCTGCTGCTCCACAGCTCTTTGTATCTCAGTCATGGCTCTCATTAGAGCCGTCAGGTTCACCACATTTTTTTCCATTTTAGTTGACTGTTTTGGCTGTTCAGATATTTTGTGAAGTCTACCTGATTTCGATCTTTCCCAAACGTGTGTTAACTGTACTCTTCTCAGCTCAATGGTAAACTCTAAAAAAAACCTAGTTTCCTGAATGCAGAATAACCAGTATCAGATACTTCCCAGGAAAGCATTCTGACAACAGATAGCAGATATCTCAGATTCCCAAAATAGCAAATTATGAGCAGATAAACAGAGAGACTGAAATAATGCCCATGTCGGGCTCATGCTGGCAGCATAACAACAGGATAACCTGGGACGACGGCTAAGGAGAAGATTAACCAACTTCTAGAGGGAGGGTTTATCTAAACAGACAGCACTCTAGTGGAGGAAGCAGTTCTAACCCTCAAAAGACCAGTTCAATCTAGGTTTCTAGAGAAAAACGGGCAGCACCCCGGAAGGATAACAAGACTAGCTCACATGGGTATAGCAAGGATTTGAAAGAAGCGAGTCTAAACAACAGTGGAGGAAACTAACAAGCTGAGAAAAACCCAGAGAAGAGAGAAACTACCCTAGTGGTTTCAGAATGAAACACGGGTATGACGCCGAAAAGAAAACTAAGGTATAAAAACTGAACAAGGTGAAGAACAAAGCCCGGGAAAGGACCCGAAGGTGGAAAGCTAAACTAATCAAAAGACAACGAAAAGCCCAGGCTGAACCCGAAAAAGGAACTAGCCTAAATAAAACACACGCCTCTAGCAAACGCAATCAAAACAAACAATTAAAAAAATACATAATCCTACTAGGGTTAGCAGCGCCTAATGGGGGGTTCTAAGCTACTATATGCAAAAGGCCAATTTTGGTCAATCGAACGGGATACCTTCTGAATAGAGCAGGGTATATACCTCCCCTGCCTGGAGTGGTGTAGGACATGGTCAAACAGTACGCTCGATTTCTTTTACTACACCTATGATAGCGTACAGTCAGCAAGGGTTGCCCGGCTCCCCAACAATCCCTGGAACGAATTAACGTTCAAGGCATCAGGTCGACCAGGCAGGGGGGTTTGAAGAACAATGCATATGCATACGAAAATACAAATGAGAAATTTTATTAAGAACCAATGATGTTTTCGAGTCTAGCCCTCTCCTTTGATTTTGTAAATCAGTTCCAGTAGAGTCGCCAGAAAATACTGTGGCGTTGGGATTTATGGGTCATTTTGAAAAAATATTCAAAAATAAGGAATTCAAAGTATGTTTAGAAAAATCTTTTAACACCTTGAAAACCAAAATTTGAAAACCCCTTTCGTTGAAAATAGAGTCGCCACTTAGTTTTTGAGAAAAACTAAGAAAAACAAAATTGACTACTGATCTTTAAAACGTTAACCAGAGAAAGAGGGTTCGGGAGCTAAGGTACGAATCGAAGAGGGTGTTAAGCACCTCGTTCGCCCAACCGTAAGGTTGGCCTCTATTAATCATAATTGATTCTTTAATATGATTTCTCAAAAGCATGCAAATAAAAAAATAGGGGTGAAGAGAGAACATTCAAAATCAAGTATAGAAAATATGTAAAATATGTACATAATACTCAAAAATAAATAAGTGTCAAAAGAAGAATCCTAAATCCTGTGGCATGTAATTTCTATCTAAAGAATACATAAAACACATTCTCATGCTATATTATTTAAACAACCTAAACCAATATGCTTTGGTTAAAAAAAAAGGCTAAAGTTGCCAAAATTACCTAAACATGGATTGCACAAAAATGAACTACATAATTTTGAAATAAAGTAATCAAACCCTAAACTAATATGTACAATATGCATATTATCAAATTATCTAAAAGCCTGTAAAAATCTTATGTTAAAAACTAATCAAAATAATAAAATTTAATAACAAATATTGTATGTATTAACAAGCAAATATTTAGAACTCTAATTTGGAGAAGAAAGAAATAAAAGAAAGCTTACAAACCAAAATAAAATGTTAAAAAATGCTTGTTTAAATTACTAAAAGAAAATCTTATTGTTTACATTTTATACTTTTTGAACAAAATAAAAGAAAAGAAAAATAATAGAAATGAAATAAATAAATGAGTTTTTAATTATTGTTAGAGGAAAAAATTACACTATTAATTTGAAAGATTAAAATAAAAAAAATAAGAAGAACATTAACTAACATAAAAGGTATTTTTATTTTTTTGTGCTTTTTTTTTTGTGGTTAATAAAAGAAAAGAAAAGAAAAATACTATAGAAGAAAAATTAAATTGACAAATAAAGATTTTAAAAGAATAAAAGAAGATTTAATATTTTATATTTTTTTAAAAGAGAAAATAAAAAAAAATGGAGGAAGATAAAAAAGATGAAAAGAAAAATAGAATTTTTCTTTAAAGAGAAAATTATGATATTTTTTGTGATTTTTGGTTTGACAAAGTAATAGAAAAGGAAGATAAAAGAAAATAAAATCATAAAAAAAAAGAAAATGAATTTTTGTAAGAAAAATGAATACAAATATTACAAGAAAAGAAATGCTAAATGGAACTTTGTAAAGAAATTAAAATTAATACTAAAAGAAAATAAAATAATAGAAAAAAAATGACAGTAATGAAAGAAAGAGAAGAAAAAGAAGAGAAAAATGAAATTAAAAGAACATTAAACTAAAAAAACATTTAAGCTAATATTAAAAGAGCATTTAAGTTGGTGCTAGTAAAAGAACTGAAATTAAAAGAAAAAGAAAAAAAAGCTAATATTTAAATAAAATATAAAATTAAAACTTAAAAGAAAGATGAAATAAAAATGTTATAAAGAAAATTTAAAGCTAATAAATAAAGTGCTAGAAAAAGTAAAACTAAAGTAATGCTAGAAGAAAATAAACACTAAACTAGAAGAAAATAAAATGGAGTATTAAACTAATTAGTACAAGAAAATAAAATAAAATATTATTGAAATAAAATTTAGACTAAAAGAAAATTAAATGCTAGAATATTAAATTAATATTGAAGGAAAGAAAAAGAAATGAAATAAAATACTAGAATTTAAATGGATGTAATATTGACTATTACAACTATTTTTATGTAAGTGCATTGGATTTTAACAATTAACAACATTTATAAGTTGTAATTGTAAAAAATATTAGTACTATTTAATGATTTAACAATTTATAATAAATTTAAAATGTAAGTAAGTAAACCAACAAAATAAGTAAACTACATAAGCTAAAACATGAATTTAAATATAAGTAAAACAAGAATGTAATTGGAACGAATACGTGAAAATTAACCTGACCACTCCAAAAGAGAGAAGATGGAGTTAAAAGGACTGGAGATCCAAGCAGAATACCTGAATTGCTAAGGAATCCTCAAGTTGGGGAATGTGGGTTAGCAATTTGATCCTCGGGCGATGATCCAAGCTAGAGTTTGGTACTATCGGAGGCTCGAATCACGGTATTTCAGTAGGACTTCGGCGTTGGGGCTCGGAATTGCTCGGCGACTCGGCAGAACTTCTCTCACTAAACCTCTCTATATTTTTCTGTCCTTCAAAACGTACCAGAGGTACGGCATTTATAGAGTTCTTTAATCAATGAGATACTGCCACGTTTTAAAACACGTCAGGCCATTTGAAGTTGGTGGCCGCCACAATGTGAGTTGGCGGTCACCATGTTGGAGTTGGCGGTCGTCATGTTTAAAAAGGTTCCACAAGATTCTATTGGCAGTCGCCACAATGAACATGGCGGTCGCCACTTCTGGCAATGACTTGGGCAACAAGTTATCGATGGTTTGGTACAACTTTATTGGTTTTGAAGGTTTCTGATGGTTTTTGATGGTCGGGTTCAATTACCGAGCTTGGATTACCTCCCGGGAATCGAACTAAGACACCATTCTAACTGTTTTCATTATCGGATTCACTTAAGATTGGGTTGGGTAAAATTGGGGTGTCTACAACTATCCACCAAAAATATTTTATTTCCTTGGTATTGTAAGTCTCATGTTTGTATTGCGGGACTCGAACTAATAATCAGATAAATGAGAGATTGCTAATCCCTCATTTATGAGATTAGTAATACTGAGTCCCATTTGATATTTTTAGTACTAAATTTAAAATTATCTTTCTTTCTTATTTTACAGCAAAAAATAACTCTACAACTCTTATTGCATTTCTTATCCCACTTTAACCAAATATGAACTAAATTTTTCATTATATACATAATTCCATCTATAGTCTATTGGCATACAAAAAAATATATCGGACCTCCATTTTTACTAATCTTTCATATCCTACCAAATCCTATCCAAAATAACAAACAAGCGCGACTTCTCCATAGAAAAAAGACAAGAATGAGTAAACAGAGACTTCTCCATAGAAAAAGACAAGAATGGATTTGCAAAGTAATTTAATGAGGGGCAAAATTGTAATGTAGATAAAGGAAAGAAATGATGTTTTACAGAGGACGAAAAATTCACTGTTCATTGGTCATATTGAAGCTTTATATATATTAAGGAATAACCCGTGCCTAAAGACACTTCTAATATTTTTTTAGACCACACCGCTACAGAAATCAATTATAAAAATATTACTGTGTTCAGCATAAACAAATATATTCACGTCAAAATAATACATAAATAGCGAGCTACAATGGGATAAGTTCCAATAAAAGAATATTTATAAATTAAAAAAAATAATACAAAAAACAAGAGAGGGGAGAAATATATAGAAAGAAGAGAGAAAAACTGACTAAGGAGTATATGAAAATGGTTGATTAACTTGTTGGAATGAGGAATATCACTCACCAGACTTTTGAGATGAGGTTTTTTAAGTTCTACAGCTTAATTTCAGAACCCACAAACAATGGAAGTGCAAATAGCTGCCCAATGATGCCAATATTAAGCACCCTCACGCCAAAGGAAAAAATATAATGAATACATAATACTTCTAGTTTTGTTTTTGATATACCATTAAAGTTTCATAAACAACAAACGAACCAAAAATTAAAAATGTTTGCTTTAATTCCAAAACTTACACACACACACACGCACACACACAATTTTTTCACCTTAGAAAAATAGCATTCGTTATAATGGAAAACTGTAACCTCCAAAAGTTTGAATTACACAATTTTATCAATTTTCAAAAAATTGCAAAACGTGAAAAATTGCAAAGAGCTCATGGTGCGTTAAGGACGAAGTCGTGAGGCAGCGATGCTAGAGAGGCGCCGATTGAGGTCAGTGAGAGGCACCGAGAGAGAAGACAGCTGAGACGTGAAAGAAGAGACAAAGAGGGATGAGAGGAAGGGGCGAAAGCCTTTCAGCCTCTCTTGCTCTCCTTCAATCTGAACCATTGAATGAAGAAGTGTAATGCTGAACCGTAGGATAAATAGTTACATGTCACATCCAACTATTGTAACTTGTTATATAGATATATTTATACTCACACTTCAACAAAGTAGAATTTCTTTAATATGAATTCCCTCAGGAGCAAAATGCTTAGAGAAAAACCAAATCACAATCTCATTTTAATTTGCTCTTTCACCGCCGATCCAACCAGATCTATCACCGATCTCGCTCTTGCTCGCTCTTTCACCGTCGATCTACGTCGCAACCAACTACGACCAAATCAAAACTGGTTTTGTAGTAAGTCTCCCTCTCTCGCCCACGCCCCCCCCTCTGGTATTTTGATTTCTTCTGCAAGATCCTTTATGTAAAAAACTTTCAGTGTGTGGAACTATTTTGTCATTTTTTATTTCTTAATGTAAATTTTCATTATTAGTGTTTTTAGAGGTGGATTTACATGTCTATTGTCGTTTTTCATAGATGAGGGAGGATTATTATTGTATTTGAAAGGGAAAGGCCAGAACCTAACCTATTTCCACCACTATCGCTGTGCCGCTATCCCTAGCACCACCATCGCTGAGTTGACGACCAAGTTAGTCTCTGCTATTTTCGCCTCACTAAATTCAAATTCAACCACATTGTGTTTAAAATTCCCCTTATAGTTCACAGAAATGGTAAAGAAAAGCATACGGTTTTAAATAATTTTTTTTGGAAAAAAAAAGCAATAAAGCAAAAAGTTATTATTTCACTATATTAATGATAAAATGCATCTCATGCAACTGTTATCACGCCTTAAAACCTGGGTCACGTGAAAAGCCCATGAAACAACCATTTGGGATACCACGATCCATCAAACTGCCCAAACATAGATGGGCCAAAGATCAAAACGAAAACGAGATTTTAATTATAAAACAATTATCAAAAATATGCCATGTTGTAAACAAAGAGTTATCCCCAAACCAGAACAACGAAACTACTAACAACCCAAGGTTCTTCTCTCAAAACAAACATAAATTCCATACATGTATAATATATCGTCTCAAGACTTACAAAACATTCTTCCAAGAACAGGAAATACATGTAACAGTACATGATTTCCATAACAAAATAGAAAACTACGAAAAGTCTTTCGTCTCCTCGGCTCCTTAAGACCATCACTCATGAACACAGTCACCTGAAAAAGATTTTCACAAGTTCCACAACGTGAGCCGAAACTCAATAGAAACAGATTATAATACAGTAAAGAGGGATTTGCAATCATATAGCATAGAATCGATTCAACTATACGAGCCTCAAAATGGTTTTTTATCCTTAAAACCATGCATTTTATACAATGTAAATAACGTTCAACTATTAAAGAAAAACAGTAACAAAACGTTATTTTTCACTCGATTCTCACAATCGACAATGATCCCTATGTACCGACTCTGTCACACCAGGGACAAAAGTAACCACTATAGACTCTTGCCCATTACCCTGGACCCAAGTCATACAAAGACCCGCTAGGTAATGAAATAATTTTTGGACTTTCACCGAGGATTAACCCAAAGGAGTGAAGCACCTACTTGGGCAAAATATTTAGACTTTTACCGAGGAGCAATGGCGGTCCAAATACACATGCACTGTCATGACACATTTATCGAATCATTAAAAATCAACACGTAACTCGACTACGAAAACATTTAAAACCATACATTAATCATGTACAAAACATCCAACGGCCCTCTGCAACGTTGTTCCTAATCAAGAAAAAATGACCAACGTCTTTTAAAGATTTCATCGTTTCAACCGAAATATTCAAAACTGCAACTCAACCCCGAGGATTAGCCCTAAATCTCCCAAAATTAGGTTTTCATAACTTTACATAACACCCTCTATTTTCAAACCATCATTTTGAAAACCACGGACATCCACATTTTCACTAACATGTAATAAACTAGAAGATATGCAAAACATGCTTTTTGCCCGAACAAACATGATTTTAATATAAAATCGGACATTTATAGCATTTTTAAACGGTAAAAAAACATATAATCGCATGTAGCACCCTTTTAAAGATAAAATAGTCTAGGATCCTACCTTGTTCAGTTAAAAATTTGATACTTCAAACTCCAGTGAAAAATGAATTTCGTCGAAATGAGATTTCGTTTGGATGAACGCGAAGCCCCTGGTACGGATACTAAGAATCCGCTATCCGATCGCCAAAAACCAAGCCCAGGCCAACCGAAAAACTAGAAAGAAGGTGGATGTTTTGTTTGGAAAGTAAGAAACTTAGCTAGCAAGATAAAGGTTCAAAAATATCTGACCAAAATATCTAGCCAATGCTGATATTTATAGGCCCCGCCAAAACAGGAAGTTAGTCGACTGAACCACCCACTTCAGTCGACTGAAAAAGGCTATTGGAATTTCAAGAATTCTCTACTGACACAGATCAGTTGACTGAGTTACCCACTTCAGTCGACTGAACCCCCACACTGTCCATTCAGTCGACTGAACTACCCACTTCAGTCGACTGAATGATGGAAAAGAACATACCAACTAAACTTGTCATATCAAAACTTGAACAAGCATAAAAACACATATAAACATATGTTGTTCTAAAACGATGAAGCAATAATCAACACATCGAAAAAAAATATTATGAAAATAACACAGAACTCGGTCTCACAACTCTGCTCCCCTTAAAGGAATTTCGCCCCCAAAATTCGATATAGGGTCACGAAGCAAACAACCCCGAATATCTAACATGAACATCGACTTCAAGTTCTTACGTTGCTTCTTCGACTCCGTGATAAAGTCACAGAACCTTGACATAAGCAATGGTCCTCCCCCTTAACACTTACTCCTTCATGTCCACGATCTTCACAAGTCACTCCTTATAAGTAGCATCCTCATTAACTTGTAACTCGGCCCAATCCAACACATGTGACGAGTCAGGCTCATACTTCTGAAGCATGAAAACATGAAACACATTGTGCACAGATGCCAACTGAGGTCGTAAAGCCAGACGATATGCCACGTCCCCAATCCTTTTAGGGATCTCAAACGGCCTAATAAAACGTGGTGATAGCTTCCTACTACGACCAAATCTCATCAAATTTTGGCGCGACGAGATTTTTAGAAACACGTGATTTTCCACCACAAACTCCAAAGACCTTCTTCACTTATCAGCGTAGTTTTTCTGACGACTCTGGCCCGTCACCAAATGTTGGCAAATCACAGCGATCTTCTCTGTCGTCTCTGGCACTGAGTCTGGTCCCAAAACTGCTTTTTTGTTCAACATTCGTCCAACATATTGGCGACCTACACGGCTTGCTATGCAAAGCCTGAAAAGTTGCCATTCTTATACTGGACTAATAACTGTTGTGGTATGCAAACTTTGTTAACGGTAGATGATCTTCCCAAGAACCCCAAAAATTAAGCATACCGCTCTCAACATATCCTCCAAGATCTATATAGTCTGCTTGAACTGATCAACTGTCTGCGGATGAAAAGTAGTGCTAATCATCAAGCTTATCCCCAAAGCTACCTGAAGACTCTGCCAAAAGCATAATGTAAAGCGCGGGTCTCGATCGAAAACAATAGATACAGGTATTCTGTGCAACCAAACAATCTCACTGACGTACAATCTACTCAGCTTGTCTACAGAATCCTTTACGCGAATGGGAAGAAAGTATGCAAATTTCGTCAGTCTATCGACCACAACCCAAATAGTGTCATGCCCCTTAGGTGATCTAGGAAGTCTCAATATGAAGTCCATCGTGATGTTCTTCCACTTCCATTTTGATACAGATAACGACTAAAGCAACTCTGCTGGTCTCTGATGCTCGACGTTTATTTGCTAATAAGTAAGGCACTGAAAAACAAATTGAATCACATCACTCTTCATTCTTTTCCACCAAAATTGACAGCATAGATCATGATACATCTTGGTGCCTCTTGGGGGCACTATAATACGAGAATGATGAAAATCATGTAATACCTTGGCATGGCACGACTCTGGCACAAACACTCTCCCTGCCAATCTCAAACTCTGATCCGGGCTCACAACCCATCCCGTGGTGTCTTTTCCACTAGCAATATGATCTCATAACATCTTAGCCTCTTGATCTGTCTACTGAGCCTCCAGCACATGAGCAACCAACACAGGTCATGAAACCACAAAAAATAATGTTTCACCCTTCCCTGTCTCCTTGAGACATAGATCAAACTCACCAACCTCTCTAAGCATGTCCCATTCTCGTATGGCAATAGAAGCAAACGAACCATGAGATCTCTTGCTAAGAGCGTCGGCCACAACATTGGCCTTCCCTGGATGGTATTGCAGTTCAAAGTCATAATCTTCCATAAATTCCATCCACCGTCGTTGGCGTAGATTCAGGTTCTTTTATGAAAACAAGTATTTCAAACTCTTGTGATCGAAAAAAACCTTAAAATGCTCACCATAAAGATAGTGCTGTCATGTCTTCAAGGCAAAGACCACGGCTGCCAACTCTAAATCATGTGTCGAATAATTCTTCTTATGAGTCTTCAACTGTCGAGATCCGTAAGCTACAACCTTACTTTCCTGCATTAGAACACAACCCAAACCATCATGTGATGCATCACAATACACTGTGTAACCCAAACCTCGTTCTGAAATAACTAACACTGGTGCACTGGTTAACCTCTTCTTCAACTCTTAGAATGCTAACTATAGGGCTCGCTCCAAATGAACTTGATTCCCTTTCGTGTAAGACGTGTCATCAGCACGGCAAATCTAGAAAAAATTTTCACGAATCGCCAGTAGTAGCTAGCCAAACCTAGAAAGTTGCGGACCTTAAACACATTCTTCGGTCATTCCCAACCCATTACTACATCAGTCTTCGAAGAATCCATTGAGATTCCACCCCTCAATATCACATGTCCAAGAAACTTTATCTTAGGCACCCAAAACACACACTTTTCAAACTTCACATACAGACGATGCTCTCTCAAAAGCTGTAGAACAATACGTAGGTGTTCTTCATGCATCTCCCTCATGGGTGAATAGATAAGAATATCATCCACGAACATAACCACAAAACTGTCTAGATACGGATGAAATATATAGTTCATCAAACCCATAAATGTCGCTAGGGCATTCAAATTGAACGACATAACCAAAGACTCATAGTGATCATAACGAGTTCGAAAGGTGGTCTTCGCTATGTCCTCATCTCTAATCTTCAACTGATGATACCCTAACCTCAAATCAATCTTCGAAAAGCAACTCGAACCCTTCAACTGATCAAACAAGTCATCAATCCTTGGCATAGGATACTTATTTTTCACCGTTACTTGATTTAACCTCCCGTAGTCAATACACAACCTCAAGAACCCATCCTTCTTTTTAGAAAAAAAGCTGGAGCTCCCCACGGTGACGTACTCGGATATACAAACCCCTTATCAAGAAACTCCTGAATTTGTACCTTGAGCTCTCGCAACTTAGTCGATGCAAAGCGATAAGATGGCATCGAAATAGGAGCAGCTCCCAGAACAAGATTGATAGAAAACTCTACCACACGACTCGGTGGCAACTCAAATAGATTGTCAAGAAAAACATCTAGATAGTCACAGACCATAGGAGGAAACTCCCCTCAAACCCCAACCGCCTCATCCAACATGAGAGTAGAAAAGAGAAAACCCAGGTTCCCTTGGTTCCGAACAACATTGAGCATGGACACCAAACCCTTGTCCTAATTGCCCACGAAATAAAAGCAATCACCCCTAGGCGTACAAATCGATACCCTCCGTCGATCGCAATTGATAAAGGCATGATAGGTGGTCAGCCAGTCCATCCCTAGAATGATATCAAACGTGGTCATGTCTAGAATGATGAAATCAAACTCTAAACAGCGACCGGTGACCTCCAACTCACAGGATCTATAAACTCGACCCAACACCACATTCCCACCGACCAGGGTCTCTACACACAACCTACTACCCAACGAATCAGTCTCTAACCCCCAAAATAGATGCAAAAGTAGATGAAATAAAGGAATGCGATGCTCCCTTGTTGATAAGAACACTGGTTCATGATCTAAACACTAAGAGAGTACCTCTGATCACTGATGTAGTAGCTGCAGCATCAAGCACGACCGATGCCTTATAATAACTGGGATCAGTAAGGGCATATACTCTGCCCTGTGGTGCTCCAGTCTGTCTACTGTAGCCCTAGACTGTTGACTGCTGCACTGATTGTACTGAGGTACCTCTATCTACAATTCTAGACGTTTGAGCCACAGGCTGCTGATAAATCTATCGTCCCTATATGGGCGAAACAATTGGTGTACCTGCTATGCTCTGTACACTCCCTCCCCGAGGGCAGCTCCTATGAATGTGTCCTGACTGGCCACATCCATAACAAATCAGTGGCTCTCTCTCATGTGACTGAACGGGCACTAAATTTTAAAATTGCCTTTTTTGCGGGCACTCTAACACACGATGCCCTGGTTGTCTGCATCGATTACAAATGATCTCTCTGTGCTCCGGCCTTCCTGTCGAAGCCACTGAGGGGGCTGGTGCAGAAAACTGCTGCTGATATGATCTTGCAAGATGAGAACTCAGACCAGACGACCTCTGGCGTTTGTTCCTGCACCCCTAAAATTGCGTACCTCCTCCTTCTTACTGGTTTCTACTCTCTTTAGCCTTGCGTGTCTCATTCAGGGTATTTTCTACAGTAATGGCTATTTTCACCAATTCTATAAAGACGCGCATCCTAAATGCCACCACTCGATCTCGGATCGCGGGTCTCAAACTCCTTTCAAATCTCTTTGTATGTAACTCATATGTAGTCACAATTTCTTGTCCAAAATGGGACAAGCTGGTAAACTCTGCCTTACACTGAACCACGGTCATCACCCTCTGGGTAAGAGAAAGAAACTCCTCACGATAAAGATCTCTTGAGGACTTAGGAAAGTACTTCTCTAAAAATACCTTCGTAAAAGCATCCCATGTGCCTTCCACTGTAGTTCTGGCAAACTTTCACCACTCATGGGCATCCCTTCTCAACTTGAATGCAGTGAATGAAACTTGCAGATCATCCTCAACTATCTGTAGTGTATCTAGAATCCTAGTCATAAGCTCTAACCATTTTGTGGCCACCTTAGGATTGGGATCCCCAACAAAGGTAAGAGGGTCAAGATGCCAAAACTCTTTCATCGCGACTGCTGCCCTCGGCTTGGGTACTCTTTCCCTCCCCCTAGCAGCCTCGATTAGCTGACGGATGAAGCCTACCATCTCACGCATCAAGTTTACCCTATCTACAGGTCCTTAGGGAGCATTAGCATCCCCAACATCAGGGATTGGCACATCCCCTCGACCTAAACCACATCCACGGCGTCGACCACGGCCTCGTCCTCTCTGTGCGAACATAACTTCTATACGAAAGCAACATAACAACATAAGCTTTCATTCATCATGTTATTACTAACATAAAACACATAATCATGCTAACACATAACTATTCAAGATCATGTAAACACATCTCACGTACCGAAGAGAATCGACAAGAGTGATGAGTCGATTTGGGTAACCCACTTAGATTGCTTGCTAGATAATACGTCAACCAAATGCATTTCTAACTTGGCTTTCAAGTTTATCAATCCAAATGCCTAAAGGCAAGACTAATCAATCATAAGGTCCAACCTCCATGCTCACGTATACACGACATTCACGCTCCTAACATGTTATCATACTCATGTTATGAAAAATATTTAAATACATGCAATCAAGCACACGCAACCAGCCTCATAAGGTGATGCAACCTCTCCCACGGCTCTTAGGTATTCGAACGCAGAGCTCTGATACCAAGTTGTCACGCCCCAAAACCCAGGTCACGTGAAAAGCCCACAGAACAACCATTTGGGATACCACGTTCCATCAAACCACCCGAACACAAACGGGTCGAAGATCAAAATGAAAATAAGATTTTATTTATAAAGTAATTATCAAAATATGCAATTTCTAAACAAAGGATTATCCCCAAACCAAAACAATGAAACTACTAATAACCCAAGGTTCCACTCTCAAAACAAACATACATTCCGTACATGCATAATATATCACCTCAAAGCTTACAAAATAGTCTTTCAAGAATAGGCAACACATGTAACAGTACATGATTTTCATAACAAAATAGAAAACTACGAAAAGTCTTTCACCTCCTCAGCTCTTCAAGACCATCACTCATGAGCACAGCCACCTAGAAAAGATTTTCACAAGTCCCACAACGTGAGCCGAAACCCAATAGAAACAAACTATAATACAGTAAAGCGGGATATGCAATCACATAGCATAGAATTGACTCAACTATACATGCCTCAAAATGGTTTTCCATTCTTAAAACCATGCGTTTCATACAATGTAAATAGCGTTCAACAGTTAAGGAGAAATAATAACAAAACGTTATTTTCCACTTGGTTCCTACAACCGACAATGATCCCCATATACTGACTCTGTAACACTCAGGACAAAGGTAACCACTATAGAATCTTGGCCATTACCCTAGACCTGAGCCATACAAAGACTCGCTAGGTAATGACAAGTTCTATACGGAGTCACGACAACGCACGCCACCCACTGGGGCAACCACTTCATTTACAGAGATTAATTCGAAGGAGCAAAGCACCTACTTGCACAAAATTTTTATACTTTCACCGAGAAGCAATGGTGGCTTAAATACACATGCACTGCTACGACACATTTATCGAATCAATAAAAATCAACACATAGCTCGACTACGAAAATATTTAAAACTATACAGTAATCATGTGTAAAACATCCAACAGCCCTCCGCTACGTCGTCCCTAATCAAGGAAAAACGACCAACACCTTTCAAAGATTTTACCGTTTCAACCTAAACATTCAAAGCCGCGACTCAACCCCGAGGATTAGCCCCAAACCTCCCAAAATTAGGTTTTCATAACTTTACATAACATCCTCCGTTTTTAAATCACCTTATTGAAAATCACGGACATCCACATGTCACCAACATGTAATAAATCAAAAGATATACAAAATATGCCTTTTGCCCGAACAAACATGGTTTAAATACAAAATTCTACATTTATAGAATTTTTAAACGATATAAAAACATATAATCACATGTAGCACCTTTTAAAGACAAGATAGTTTAGGATCCTACCTCGTTGAGTTAAAAACTTGACGCTTCAAATTCCAGTGAAAAACGAACTTCGTCGAAATGAGATTCCGTTTGGATGAACGCGAAGCCCTCGACACGAATGCTAAGAATCTGCTATCCAATAGCCAAAAATCAAGCCTGGGCCCACCGAAAAACTAGAGCGAATGTGGAGGTTTTGTTTGGAAAGTAAGGAACTTAGCTAGCAAGATAAAGGTTCAAGAATATCAAACCAAAATATCTAGCCAAGGGTGATATTTATAGGCCCCACCCAAACAGGAAGTCAGTCGACTGAACCACCCACTTCAGTCGACTGAAAAAGGCTACTGGAATTTCAAGAATTCTCTACCGACACAGGTCAGTCGACTAAGTCACCCATTTCAGTAGACTGAACCCCCACACTGTCCATTCAGTCAGCTAAACTACCCACTTCAGTTGACTGAATGACGGAGAAAAACAAACCAACTAAACTTTTCATATCAAAACTCGAACAAGCGTAAAAACACATATAAACATATGCTGTTCTAAAATGATGAAGCAATAACAAACGCATCGAAAAAAATAACATTATGAAAATAAAACAGAACCGTGTCTCACAACAGTTTTCAGGATATTGATCATTAGATTGTAATTGGCAGTCTATATAATTTTGTGTTCCTATGTTGTAAGGGTTCTCTGGGCGTAATGCTCGTTAAAATAGGATTGTGATTTGATTTTTCTCTAAGCATTTTGCTCCCGAGGGAATTCATATTAAAGAAATTCTACTTTGTTGAAGTGTGAGTACAAGTATATCTATATAACAAGTTACAATTATTGGATGTGACATATATCTATTTATCATACGGTTCAGCATTACACTTCTTCATTCAATGGTTCAGATTGAAGGAGAGCAAGAGAGGCTGAAAGGCTTTCCCCCTTCCTCTCATCCCCCTTTGTCTCTTGTTTCATGTCTCAGCTATCTTCTCTCTCGGCGCCTCTCACTAACCTCAATCAACGCTTCTCTGACATCGCTGCCTCATGACTTCGGCATTCACTCACCATGACCTCTTTGCAATTTTTCACGTTTTGCAATTTTTTGGAAATTGATAAAATTGTATTTGTTAAACTTTTGGAGGTTACAGTTTTCCATTATGGCAAATGCTATTTTTCTAAGGTGGAAGAATTGTGTGTGTGTGTGTGTGTGTGTGTGTAAGTTTTTGAATTAAAGCAAACATCTTTTAATTTTTGGTTCATTTGTTGTTTATGGAACTGTAATGGTATATCAAAAACAAAACTAGAAGTATTATGTATTCATTATATTTTTCCTTTTGGCGCGAGGGTACTTAATTCTAGCATCATTAGGCATCTATTTGCACTTCCATTGTTTGTGAGTTCTGAAATTAAGCTATAGAACTTAATAATCCTCATCTCAAAAGTCTGGTGGGTGATCTTTCTCATTCCAACAAGTTAATCAACCATTTTCATGTACACCTTAGTTGGTTTTTCTCTCTTCTTTCTATATATTTCTCCCCTCTCTTTTTTGTATTATTTTTTTTTAATTTATAAATTTTCTTTTATTGAAAGTTATTCCATTATAGCTCACTATTCATGTATTATTTTGACGTGAATATATTTGTTTATGCTGAATATAGTAATATTTTTATAATTGATTTCTATAGGAGTGTGGTTTAAAAAAATGTTGAAAGTATCTTTAGGCACGGGTCATTTTCTAGTAAAATTACAAAACTGTTAAATTAGCAAATATGATTAGTAATTAGGTTTAATGTAATATCCCTAATTTCGAATAACATTCAAAGTGACAAATAACTATATTTGCAAAAAACTACGCAAAAACTACCCTCGGAGGCATAAACAAGTAATTAAATCATTTAAGACTTTAAGCTATTACAAGCTAACAGAAATAAAATAAAGAAAAACTACTACAGGGAATTTAACAGTGTTTCAATACATTGCCCAATAAAATAAACCATGCATGTCACAAAATGAAACAAAAGAAAACAGCATGGCAACACCACAAGAGAGCCAGGGCTTAACGTCCTCCAACATAGCCTTCAACTTGCTCTTTTGGCTCACCAAAACTTGGCATTTTACGCCATAAGTTGCAAAATCCGGTAAAAAACAAGAAGAATATACAAGTACTTTTAAAAGAAAGTATGTTGACCAATTCATCAAGTGTAAATAAGAGGTATGCATGTTAAGTTTCATGATGACAATTTTTTTAATTTTCTAAAATTGATTAAACTAAGTTGTACTAAGTTATCATTTCCATAAGATCTTAACCCTGATCACAAGTCCCATACAAAATCTACTTATCAATTTTTTTTTTCAACCATCGTGATGCTTTTATAGTTGAATTAAGTTTCCCACAAAGGCATAACAAGGGCGTGTACTCCACTTTAGGTTTACGAATCTCGGGTCAATGTTCAATGCTTGATCTAAGTGATCTACACCATAATTCTAACATTTCACATCATTCGATAAGAGAGGTGCTAGGCGAGGTACTCTATCATAAAAATAAGTTGCATACTCTCCCAACAAATCAGCAGGATACTCTCCTAAAAAATAGCATGTGTAGGTTACTTTCTTGAGGAAAACAAGCACCTATCCTCCATTTTTTTTAAATCTTTAACAGTAATATAAAATGTGTTATTATCGTAACCTATCCCGGTGATAATATAAACGGTGTTATTCCCGCAACTTATCTCGGTGAATGTAAACATGCAGCGACATGGCATGGTAAATATATTAAGTTGACATAATTGAAAATCATGCATTTTGATGAATATAATTATATGATCCAACAAATATCACTAAGACTTACCATATCATCGTGCTTGAAAGAAACCTAATTTGAGAAATGAAACAATAATCACGAAGTTACAATTAATCCAACATGCCAATACATTTAGGCTATATTTGTATTAAAAGATTGAAGGGTGGGATTAGACTATTATTCCGAAGTAATTTTTGTATCCTATGTTCGGATGCAAAATAGTGATTCGGACAAATTGTCCGGAATAGACATACAATCCCTTATATGAGGAATAACTAGTGGGAGAGAAAGGGTGGAATAGAGAGGGAAATAATTAGAGAGTGAAAGGAATTAAGCATAAGAAATTTAATATCTCATATCTCCCAAATAAACAAACATGTGATTGGATTAATAAATGGATAAACAATGCAATGAATATTTAATCCTATGACTACTTGTCATGGAAAACTTAATCCCCTTTAATCATATCATCCAATACAAACATTGCCTTGAATAACTCATAGGGCCCACAAAATGACATTAACACAAAAATAGTCTTCAAAATGCATATAAGAATTTTTACACACAATCTATCAAAATTCAAATTCTGACACTGTAAGGACCCAAAAATAAAATAAGCATAACTAAAAGAAAAAAAAATTGCGTATGTGCATCATTTGTGTGCTTAATTGAAAAATTAAATCCTTATATAAAATAATAATAAATAAATAAATAAGTAAATGATAATAATAGTAATAGTAATAGTAATAACAATAACAATAAAATAAATTAATAGAGCAAATTTCAATTTGACCTAACTTGAATTAATTCCACTTAATTCTTTTTTCATGGACTTGAATTAGATCTAATTAGCCCAACAATCTAATCTTGGACCCAACAAGGATTAAGTTTTGAGCCCAATTAATTAAAGGATGAAAATCCATGATCTAGACCTAATTCTTAGAGATTAGCCCACAACCCAACCAACTTATCTTTAAAGCTCAAACAATGCCTTGTATGTATATGTATATATATTTTAATTATTAAAATTTAAAATTAAAAAAATCTAATTTGAAATAAAATAATATATTTATATAGTTCAATTTAATTAATAAAAAATTTATATATTCAAGTCTCAAATTGAAAAGTCTACTTTAAAGAGCTGTACAAAAAAAACTTATTTCAACACGCTTTTATGTCCTTATATTCAAATATTATAATAACGTTATAAATTATAAAAATAATGTGCAAATCATAAAAATATTAGATCAACCCAATTCCATAGAAAAAATAACCAATTTTATACATTAAATCAATTTTGAGCACTTTTCTTGAGCAATATTGTATAATTATATCATTAAATCCTTACTATAATAATTTGAACCAACAAAATCAGATTTTTTTAGAGCCAAAAGCCCCCTTGGCCGGTCACTATGGCCAATAGTGCACTCAACTTCCTTTTTTTATTCCATGGTGTCATAACCTTTTCTATTTGCATGTAAATCAGTAAATCTATTGGTGCATCCCACCACCCATGTCATGCACTATCATTCCCTCTCCACTAAGCAAATTTTCTATAAAACCAACATTTTCTCCTCCCATTTTCGGCACCACGGAGTCCTAAACCAGATTTTTGTGTTCAAAATTTCTAAGGTTTTGTCAGTGTAAGGAAGAGAGAGAAAGAGAGAGGAGAAGTGTGAGACCCTGACCCGTTTTTTTTTTTGGAAAATGGTCTAAGTATTCACGGGAGTAAGGATTAGAGTTTGGTTTGCTTCCTTGGTTTAGTTTTTCTCCCAGCGTTAACCGCTCGAGCGGTGGGTAAGCGCTCGGGCGGGCTGGTGGTAGAGATTGGGTTTAGATGGTGACCACTCG
>JAUMHN010110433.1:0-24486 GCA_032360265.1 Heliamphora ciliata
TATGGCCTACTAAAACTCTGTGCTACAGTCGTACCAATGGTTTGTCCAATTTCATCTAAACTATGAACAAAATTTATATTCTGTAAGAACCTATAATCTGATCTTCTGTGTGCAAGTCGTACTCTATATACCAGATTAAATACTGTACAAAATAAATGACAACCATGCATAACATTAAAGAAATAATATTGCATTCATTACTCATTACGATTCACATTAAATGAAAAAATAGTTTTATTTAAAAAAATTAAATACTGAAACAAAATAAAATCCATGATTTTTAATATACAACCCTGACAAATAAAACGCCGCGATAACTTTTCATTACTGCCAATTCTCATCAAACCTAGGCATGGTGAAACTTTCAAAAACACGTGGTTCCCCACCCCAAACTCTAATGGCCTCCTCCTCTGATCGACGTAATTCTTTTAGTGACTCTGGGCTGTAACCAAGCGTTGGCGAATCATAGTAATATTCTTCGTCATTTTTCGAATTAAATTGGGTCCCAAAATTGTGACTTCTCCCACATATGCTCAACACACCGGCGATCTAAACAGCCTGCTATACAAAGCCTCAAAAGGCACCGTTCCAATACTAAATTGATAGCTATTATTATACGCAAACTCTGCCAACAAAAAATGATCCTCCTAAGAACCTCGAAAATTGAGCACACAAGCTCTCAGCATGTCCTCCAAAATCTGTATAGTACGCTCGGACTGACCGTCCGTCTGAGGATGAAAAGCAGTGCTGAAAAGAAGATTCGTCCCCAAAGCTACCTAAAGACTTTGCCAAAAGCGTGATGTAAAACGTGGGTCTTAGTTAGAAACAATATATACAGGTGCTCTGTGTAACCGAACAATCTCACTAACATACAGCCTACTCAACTTATCCACAAAATCCTTCACACGAATGGGAAGAAAGTGCGCAGAGTTCGTCAGTCTATCAACCACAACCCAAACAGCATCATACCCCTTAGGCGATCTAGGAAGTCCAGATACAAAATCCATCGTGATGTTTTCCCACTTCCATTTTGATATTGGCAATGGCTGTAACAACCCTGTAGGCCTTTGATGTTCTGCCTTAACTTGTTGACAAGTAAGACACCGGGAAACAAAGTGAACCACATCTATCTTCATTCCTTTCTATGAGAACTGACGGCACATATCATGGTACATCCTGGTGCCTCCTGGGTGCATTACGAGACGAAAATGGTGGAATTCACATAACATATCATCGCAGTACGATTCTGGCACAAATACTCTCCCAGCGAATCTCAAACTATGATCTGGACTCACAACTCATCCCTTGGTGTCTCTCCAACTAGCAACACGGTCTCGAAACATCTGAGATTTCTAATCTATCTGCTGAGCATCCAGAACACGGGCAATCAACATGGGTCGTGAAACCACTAAAAATAAGGTCACACCCTCCTCTGTCTCCCTGTGATAAAAATTAAACTCACCAACCTCCTTGAGCATGTCTCACTCTCGCATGGCAATAGAAGCCAATGAACCATGAGATCTCTTGCTAAGAGCGTTGACCACGACATTGGCCTTTCTGGGGTGATACTAGAGATCAAAGTTGTAGTCCTCCATAAACTCCATCCACCGTCGCTGGCGTAGATTCAGGTCCTTCTAAGAAAAAAAGTATTTCAAACTCTAGTGACCCTAGAAAACCTCAAAATGCTTTCTATATAGATAGTGTCGCCATGCCTTTAAGGGAAAACCACGACTATTAACTCCAAATTATGTGTCGAATAATTCAGTTCGTGCGTCTTTAATTAGCAATATCCGTAAGCCACAACCTTACTCTCTTGCATAAAGACACACCCCAAGCCGTCATGCAATGCATCACAATACACTGTGTAACGCAAACCTCGTTCTGGAATAACTAACACTGGTTCACTCGTCAATCTCTTCTTCAGCTCCTGGAATGCCAACTCACAAGATTTACTCCAAACGAACTTGACTCCCTTTCATGTAAGGCGAGTCATTGACGCGGCGAGTCGAGAAAAATCCTTCACAAATCGTCGGTAATAGCCTGCCAAACCCGAAAAGCTACGAATCTCAAACACACTTTTCGGTCGTTCCCAACTCATCACAGTGTCAGTCTTCAAAGAATCCACAGATACTCCAACCCCCGATACCACATGTCCAAAAACTTCACCTCTGGCATCCAAAATTCACACTTCTAAATTTTGCATACAGTCGATGTTCACTTAAAAGCTGCACAACAATACAGAGATGTTCCTCACGCATCTCCCTCGATTGTGAGTAGATAAGAATGTCGTCCACGAATACGACCACAAAACTATCAAGATATGGATGGAATATGTGGTTCATCAAGTTCATTAACGTCGTAGGAGTGTTCGTCAATCGAATGGCATAACCAAAAACTCGTAGTGACCATAACAAGTTCGGAAGGCGGTCTTCGCTATATCCTCCTCCCTAATCTTCAACTGGTGATATCCCGATCTCAAATCAATCTTAAAAAAGTAGCATGAACCTTTTAATTGATCAAATAAATCATCAATCCTTGGCATAGGATACTTGTTTATCACCATTACCTGATTCAGCTTCCAATAATCAATACACAATTTCAAGGACCCATCCTTCTTCTTGGCAAACAAAGCCGGAGCTCCCCACGGTGAGGTACTCGGGGATACAAACCCCTTATCAAGCAACTGCTGAAGCTATACCTTAAGCTCTCGCAACTCTGCTGGTGCAAAACAATAAGACAGCATCGAAATAGGAGCAGCTCCCAGAACAAGATCGATAGAAAACTCTACCTCACGACTCGATGGCAACTCAAATAGATCGTTAAGGAAGACATCTAGATAGTCACAAACCACAGAGGAAAACTCTCCTAGAACCCCAACAACCTCATCCAACATGAGAGCAGAAAAGAGAAAACTAAGGTTTCCTCAGTTTTGCACAATGTCGGGCATGGGCACCGAACCATCATCCTGATCACCCACGAAACAAAAACAATCACCCTCATGTATACAAATCGATACCCTCCGTCGATCGCAATAGATATAGGCACGATAAGTGATCAGCAAATCCATCCCTAGAATGATATCAAACGTGGTCATGTCGAGAATGATGAAATCAAGCACTAAATAACGGTCGGTAACCTCTAACTCACAGGATCTACAGACTCGTCCCAACGCCATGTTACCACTGATTGGGGTCTCTACACATAGCGTGCTACCCAACGAGTCTATCTCCAACCCTAATGCAGATGAGATAAAAGAATGCGATGCTCTCATGTCGACGAGAACACTTGCCTATGATCTGTACACTAAGAGAGTACCTCTAATAACTGATGTAGTCGCTGTAGCATCAGGCACAACCGGTGCGTTAGAGGAATTGGGATCTCTAAGGGGTCTCGGCCCTGCGGTCGTCTGGTCTGCCGACCATAAGTCTGTATTGCGGGCTGCCACAGTAACTGAACTGAGGCACCCCCTTTCGTAACCTTGGAAGTTTGAGCTGCTCGCTGCTACTGTGGTTATCGGTAAGTCTATCATCCTTGTGTAGACTGAACAACTGGTGCACCTACTGTGCTTTGTACACATCCTCCCTAAGAGCAGCTCTTACGAAAATGCCCTGTCTGGCCACACCCAAAACAGACTGGTAGCTCTCGCCCTTGAGACTAAACAGGTACTGAAATCTTGAACTGTCTCTTCTATGGGCAATCTGACACACGATGCCCTAGTTGCTTGCACCGATAACAAACGAGCTCCCTCTGCTCTGACCTTCCTGATGAAGCCGCTAAGGGTGCTGATACTGAATGCTACTGATATGATCCCACAAGATGAGAATTTGGACCGGATGACCTCTGTCACTTATCCTTGTGCCCCTCAAACTGTGCACCTCCTCCACCCTGCTGGGTTCTGCTCTCTCTAGCCCTACATGTTTTGTTCAAGATATTTTTCACGGTGATGGCTGACTCCACCAAGTTCGTAAATACGTGCATCCTCAACGCCGCCACTCGATCTCTGATTATGGGTCTCAAACCCCTCTCAAACCTCTTTTCACGCAATTCATCTATAGTTACAACTTCTTGTACAAAACGGGACACGCTGGTGAATTCTGCCTCATATTGAACCACAGTCAGAACTCCTTGGGTGACAGAAAGAAATTTCTCCTGGAATAGGTATCTAGAGCACTCAAGAAAGTATTTCTCTAGAAATACTTTAGCAAAAGCTGCCCACGTGCCTTCCATGGTAGTTCTGGCAAATTGCCACCATTCATGAGCATTACCCCTCAGCTGAAATGCGACAAATGCAACCCTTAAGTCATCCTCAACTATCTGCAGTGTATCAAGAATCCTCGTCACAAGCTCCATCCATTCTGTGGCCACCTTAGGATCAGGATTCGTAACAAAAGTAGGAGGGGCGAGACGTCGTAACTCCCGCATCACAACAGTCGCCCTTGGCTCAGGTACTCTTGCCCCTCCCCTAGCGACCTCGACTAGCTGACAGAAGGAACCCACAATCACACATAGTAACCCTACCCCGTCTACTGGTTCTTGGGGAGCATTAGCATCCCCAGCATTAGGGATTAGCACATCTCTTTGGCCTAAACCATGACCACGACCTCGACCACGGCCTCGTCCTCTTCGCGCAGACATAACTTCTATATGAAAGAAATATAGAGCACAACAACATAAGATTCAATCATCATGTTATTACAGATATATAAGTCACATAATCATACTAATACTGAATCATTTAAGATCATGTAAACAGGTTCCACATACCGAGGAGTACCTTAAGAGTGATGAGTCAATTTGGGTAATCTACTTAGATTCCTTGCTATAAAGTACGTTAGCCAAACGTATTTCTAACTCGGCTTTTGAATTTGTTAATCCAAATGCCCAAAGGCAAACTAATCATTCCTAAGGTCCAACCTCCATGCTCACGTATACACAACATCCTCATGCTCAACAGGTTATTGTTCTCATGTTATCAAAACATACAAACACATGCAATCAGGCACACTCAACCATCCTCATAAGGTGATGCAACCTCTCCCATGGTTCTTAGGTATTTGAACTTAGAGCTCTAATACCAAGTTGTCATGCCATAAAACTCGGGTGACATGAACCACCTAAGAAAAATCCGTTTTATGATTCCAAGTTCTATCAAAACCACCCGAGCCCATACAGGTCCAAGAACATAAACAAAAGTGAGGTTAAAATTTTTGAAAAACCTACATCCGAGGGTTTATTTTATGTAAAAGAACAGTCCAAAAGAATAAGGTCACGGTCCCTAAGAGCCAAGCTTTAACACAAACAAACAAATTTTCAAAAAAATGCCCAGATCGATCGAGCAGTCTTTAATAGTTCACTATTTTTCCCACGCTTGTGAAACAAGCGAGGCTTACACAAGACCGTTCGATAGACCGATCGATCGGTCTATCAAGCGGTCTGGCTCTGGACCCACTTTTTCAAAACCCAATTTTTCACTCTCAACACTTAGCCATTTTCCAACATTTTCGTAAGCTTTCAAGACACAACTATGCCATCTAAAACATGCTAAAATAAGGTTCAAAATCCTCCCTCGATAAAAAAGACTTCATATAAAGCATAAAACCAACCAAAAATGATAACCATTTCATATAATTATGAAAAATACAACCAACCCAGGGTTACTTTCATAAGCATACAACATACATGCATTGATAACAAGGCCTCAAGGCATACAAAGCATATGCTTTAAGTCCAAAAGATGAGATGTCATTTACATGATCCAATAACAACAAAAAACTAAGAAATTTAGTCTTTTACCACCTCTGGGGTTCCTCTAGATCTATCAGCATGATCAAATTCACCTGAAAGTTTTTAAATCCCACAATATGAGCTGAAACTCAATAGAAAAATACTAGCATAAATTAAAAGCATAACATACAATTACTAAATTATAAGAATAACTCGATTACACAAGTCTCAAAATGATTTTTCATCCTTAAAATCACAAGTTTTCATACAATCCTATAATGTCTAATAGTTTAATAAACATAAATAACACGTTATTTTCCAACCAGGTCTCCACAACCTACAATGATTCCTATGTACCGACTCTGTCGCACTAGGGATAAAGGTAAAAACTATAAACTCTCGCCCATTAGCTTAGGTTCAAGGCATCTACTTACCAACTAGGTAATGATAAGTTCTATACGGAGTTATAACAATAAATGCCTCCCACTTCCGGGATTAACTCGAAGGAACGAAGCACCTACTTGTGCAAAGTTTTTAAATTTTCACCGAGGAGCAATGGAAGCCACGTACACACACATTGTTACGACACATTTATAGAAATATTAAAAAGACACATAGTTCAACTACAAATACATTTGTAAATACACACAGCCATGTACAAACGTCCAATGCAATCCAGCCACGTTGTTCATTAAACCATGGAGATTGACCAACATTTTCAAAATGTTTCCACCATTTAAATCGAATCCTTTAAAAACCAAGGCTCAACCCCAAGGGTTAGGTCCAAATCTCCAAAATCATGTGTTCACAACATATACACAAACCCTTTAGGTTTTCAAAACTCATCTTTCGAAAACCATGAACACACACACCCACCAACTTTGTAATAAATCACAAAAATGCATAACATGCTTTTTATTCCAACCAAACAAGGTCTAAACACAAAATTAAATGTTTATATCATTTTAAAACTGTAAAAATGCGTATAAATCACATGTAGCTGCCTTTTAAAGTAAGATAATCTAGAATCCTACCACCAAGAGTTAAAAACTCGATACTTTAAACGCCGACAAAAACCAAAGTCGCCAAAATGAGATTCTGTTCGAATGAACGTGAAGCCTACGGCGCGTATAGCAAGGATGGACTATCCCAACACCAAGAACCGAGCCCGGAGCAAGCAAAAAGCTAGAGAGAAGGTAAAGGGTTTGGTCTATCTCTAAACAAAGAAGAGAGGAAGCTTGTCGACAAAGTTTTGGTTCAAAACCCAAGGCCACTAGATGTCATATATATAACCCATGCAGACAGACCGATTGATCGGTCTAAAGACCAATCGAGCGGCCATGCCAAGAAATGTTCTCCAACTTTTTGCTATGCGTCCAACAAGATCGAGATTGAAACCAACATGCACTCTAAGCCAACTCATGCGTAAAAGGCATAGAAACATGCTTTTCTATAATGATTAAAACGATAACCAACACGTTACATATATACATAACAAACAAAAAGGAATCGGGTCTCACAATACCCCCTTAAGGAAGCTTATAAGTTTTGACCGAACCAAACCCTACATGTGAATTTTATAATTCGACAGTCAAATAAGTTAAGCGGAAGGTCTTAAGAAATTTTTGAAGAAATCGATTAAATATAATTGTCAGTAATTTAATTTAATTTACTGATATCTGTAATCTTAACGTGGAGAGGATAAATAATCATTTAATAACAGGAGCTCGAATACTACAGTTTTGAGAATAAAGCTAAGAGTGTAATTATAATTCTTTAATGGAATGAATTATAACTTATATTTTTATGAAATTGCTTCTGGATTGAGGCAGAATTTCTTAATTACATTGGAAGCTCATATCTTATTTACTCCATAGGTCCCTACTGTAATCTATATATGCTGTTATAAAACCTAATGCCATAATTCATATTATTCAGTCAGTGATTAGGTGGTTAGGGTTTTCATGTTTTTTGAAAATCCTAAGCCTAATCAAGAAGGTTTTGAAGAACATGATAGATCAAAGTCCACACTCTGTTCGTGTTTACTATTCAGGAATACAACAGAAGGCTTGTTTCGGAGATTTGAATAGATGTTAAAAATCACGGCGGATTGTTGACTGAAAAGTATTGCAGCAATCGAAATTATCCATCCAAACTTCGAAAGGTATAATCTTAAAACTAACTTTGGGAGTATTTACCGAGTTTCATTTCAATTATTTGATATCAAAAGTTTTAATCTAGAGCCTATTTCGGCATTTGTCTGTCTGGATATTTTTTGACTAAAACTATAGACATAATCTTATGATCTTGGTAGTTTGCCCCAACAGTACAAATATATTAGAACATCTCAACGTTTATAATATGCTCATCACACAATTATTCGGATTTAGAGTAAAGGCTGATAATGAGCATAAGGCGATACTCCTGTTGGCATTGATTTTGACATTCTATGATCATCTGGTGACAACGCTGATGTACGAAAAGTACATTCTAGAACTTAAAGAAGACACCAGTTCTCTTTTGTCACATGAGAAGATGAATAGGGATATTGATTCAAATGTGGAAGGTGTGCTTGTGGCTAAGTCTAAGTCAAGTAGGGGAAAGAGTAAATCCAGTGAGCAGGGTTCCAATAGAGGGAGATCTCAGTTCGAGACATGTGCAAAGAAGGATGTGGAATACTTCTCCTGCCACAAAACTGGTCATTACAAGAACCAGTGCTAAGAACTAAAAAAGCATATGGAGGAGAAGAAGAAAGGTAAAGCATCTTCAAAGTCGGTTAGTTTTGCCGAGGAGTCATCTGAGAGTGGGGTAGACGAAAATTTAGTGTGTGTTTGGCCTACCTTTTTTTGTACGCTTTTTAGTTTTTTGGTTATTTTAAAAAAATAAATATGAAAAAAGCCAATTAATTATAGTAGTAGGCCAAACAAGTCGACTTTTTAAAAGCCTTTTAAGTTAAAAGCATTCAAAAAAAGCTAAGCTAAACATAAGCTTACTTTCAATTTCTTTAGATTTTAATTTTTTGTCAAAATCATGGATATTGGATTCGAGATACTCGTACCATATGTATCCAACAAAAGAATGATTTAACACTTATAAACCTTGCAGTGGTGGTATGAGAGAATGACATAGTTTGTTAAAGCATTGAAATGGTTATAGTGAAGATCAGAATATTTGATGGAGCTGTAAGTGTTTTGGGGAATATCAAGTATGTTCCAAGGTTAAAAAAAATATGATTTTTTTAGGAACATTGGATTTTTTGGGTTATAGATACTCAACAATGGGTGGTGCTATAAAGATTAGTAGACGTGTTACGGTTATCATGAAATGGCATAAAGTCATGAATCTCTACAGATTGGTAGGGGACATGGTGGTAGGTAGATTTACCACTACTACGTAGGCAGAGTTCAGCAGTGATTGCACGAAACTTAGACATTTGCTGCTTGGACAAATTAACAAGCAGAGTATGTTAAAACTTCAAATGAAGAAAACAACAGACGAGATGGAGCTTAATCAAACTAGTTCACCTGGAAAACTAGATGATGGTGGTTCAAATCAACAGCAGTAAGGACAGTGTAGTGGAGATCATTCATCTTACAAGAAGACTATAGGCAGCTCAGAAAGAGTTTAGTGGCAAGTAACAGTGTCAGAGAATGTGAAGTAACCACAAAAGGCTGAGACTTGAGAGTTGAAAAAAGTGTCCAAGAATAAGAAGACTGGTAATTGCAAGAGAGTCAAGTTCAAGCACGGGTTGGATTTGGTTCAAGTCTATTCAATTTGATAATCAGAGAGGGTGAAGCACCCACACCCGTAAAAGGGGCGCAGGATGAGGCAGCTAAGAGTTCTTCGAGATGGTTGAAAAATTCAAGCCAATGTGAAGGTTGTTGGATTTTGTGTCTCGAATTTCTAACATTCTAATCTAGAAAGGTGTTAGAACAGTTTGGAATGCTGAAAGAGGTGAAAATCTGTCATCAGAAGCTCTACAGATTATAGAGAAATCGAAACCTATAAATAACTAATTGAGCGGTATTGGGATCGCAGGACCACTTGAGCAGTCAGTTCGGGATCGTATGTTTTATTGGCGGCTAGGACAACATTTGTTATATTTTTTTGACTTAGATTTCTGTCATATATATAGGAGTTATGACAGAAACCCTAGGTAGATGTGAGAGGTTATTATATATTCTAGAGAAGCTTAGTTTTGAGGGTAGAGAGAGTGTTGAGAGACAAAGAGGGTCAGTTTGAGGCCACGAATATTGTGACCTAGAAAGTGAGATCTATAATCTTTAATTGCATATAGTTGATTAATTTCTTCTCGCCTGTGCACGTGAACAGTCAGCTGAACCACGTACATTCTTTATTCTTGTGGTGGCTCTTAATTTTCTATTTACTTTGTGTGGATTAAAGACTACGTGGGTATCCGCTGCCCAAATTTGTTTTGGGGATTCGAGTATGCTCAAATCCTATTATATTTCTCGTTTCGTCTCTGATTAAATAAAATAAATATATTTATATATAAATACACAAATAAAGCTAGTTTTTAAAAAATATAAAGATTAAAACATATAAATATTATATTTATTTTTCATTTTTTATTTTTCATCTCTATTTCTCATTTTCAAATTTTAGATTTTAATTATTCATAAATTTTTATTTTTACTTATTACATTATTTTTAACTCTAATTAATAGTATTTTTACAAACTATCGAATGTTTCCGATTTCATCCCTTCCCACTTCATCTCTAATTTTCTCACTTTGACTCCGCCTCTCTCCTCGGCCCGCTTGCAAGTGGTCGATGCAAAAAGATCTGATAACGTGGGTTTAACCTTATCGCCTTCCTCCATTTTTTGAATCTTCTTTCGTTTCAAAAAACTCGTGGATGTTAGTTAAGTGCACATGCACATTTTGAACTTCGCGTACGTCCTTTTGGATCATCCAAACTTTTTAAGAGTCGTGTGATGTCACATCTTCCACAATGGAGAATGGGCCAAACCAAAATGAGTGTGTTCGTAAATATTCGCATCCAGTCGGCTATTACTTGTGCTTTGCCCATCAAAATCGTATGCCTATTGACTTGTTCGGTAATTAAGGCAATCAATTTTAAGTTAATTTTATTATCTTTTTACTAAAAGTTTAAAAAGTTAACAAGTCTCATTTGTCAGTCCAAAAGACAATCGATTTTAAGTTAATTTTATTATCTTTTTACTAAATGTTTAAAAAGTTAACAAGTCTCATTTGTCAGTTCAAAAGTTTTTAACTTTTTAGAATTTTAGTCTTTTTATATTTTTTATATAAAAAAAATTATATATGTTTTTGAAATATCATAATTTTTATTATACACATCTATTTTTTATAAAAATTAAATTTTTTAAATCTACTCGTCAAAATCTATTAAATAAGATCTATATTAAATATAAAATTATCTAAAAATGAATTTTAAAAAAATATAACAATATTAAGCCAAGTTTTTACCTTTTGGCTTAAAGCCAAGTCAAGCCAAGCTTTTTGATTTATTTTCTTTTGACTTAAAATCACCCCTTATAATTTACTAAACGAATTTTTTGCATATTTGATTTAAAATAACTTTAAACAAAAAAATATAACTGATAACCAAGTTACCAAATGAGGCCTAAGCATGCCTTTGGACTTAAAAAGGCCAAGGTTTTTTTTTTTATTTTTTATGTCTTTTTCAATTAGTTAAATTTTCTGTTCAATTTTTTTTTTTTGACTTGTGCCTAGAAAAATTTTAAAAATTGGCGCTTTAAGTAAAAACAAAAATATTCAAAAAAGCCAATTAAATTGTTTTTTTTTTCTTTTGTTGAATTTATTTTTTTTATTTGTTTTCCAAAGTACTTTACTTTTTAGACTAATGCTAAAAAAAAGTTCGTTAAATACAAAAAAGGTCATATAAAAAAATGCTATACCAAATGCATGCTGATATGTGGTCCAAGTTTGCATGAATGGTTGTGACCTACTTTAATAACATAATAAATCTAAGGTAATTTTTTGAATTGTTGAAATTAATAGTTTATAAATTGTAGTTTATAAAAAAATTGTGAGAGTTTGGTAAATATTTTAACTTGTAATTGAAATAAAAATAATAATAGTAGCTTATAGCAGAAGTTGTTAACATTTGGAATAAATTATAGTTTATAAATAAAATTAATAAAAAAAACCTAATAGTTATTAATACTAATTTTGCCGAATACTCCCGTAAGTTTATATATGCACTCGTAGAACTAGTCACAGTCCTCTCACAGGACTGTGAGACTCACACAGATCTATAAATGATGTGCAATGTAGCACAACTCTTAATAATATTACACAAAAAACCATAATTTATATACAAAATTATCAAACAAAAAGATGTGGATTATTTATATTCACACTCATCGAAAATCAAAAACCCTATCAATTGGTTCTACGCTATTTGAAATATCTATAAAGCTTAATTTTTTTTTGAGATTTAGCATTATTTAGGGAAAAAACGGGAGACAAAAAGAATTATTTGGATAATTTTATTGTAACATTTTGTTGTCTTGTTAAAATGTCCTTCGTTTTAGCTATTCAACTGTAGGGTATCGGATAATAGCATAATTTTGTTTTTTGATTTTGTTTTTAAGACTAGAATTGATAAATTTTTTATTGAGACTATTACAATCATTTCATTAAAAAAAATGTATATAGACTTTTTTCTATAAAAAAAAAAGAAGTCAAAAAAAGTAATAAATTTATTTGGGATGCCATATAATATAGCTTAAAAACTGACTTTTTGCACTCAAAAAATGGCTTTTTAAGATACCCAAAACTAAAATTCCACTATAACATTATCGTTTATGAGTTTTCTATATTAATCAATAGCATTTTTTATACTGTAATGTTGTTTTGATCAACGATATATATAAACTAAAAGCTAAAAATATATTAATATATGTATATATCTACCGAAGTTATTAATTCTTATCATTTTGAAACAAAAAACCCGTCAAAATGGATTATTATTCAAAGAATATGACCCATCCTTACATTATTTTAGTTAAGCTAGCATTCTGTATAAACTATGAAGCTTTCCCTACTCCTCCTTTCCGCCCACTATTTTGAACGGCCAAACCTGTTTCCAGATAAGCACTTTTGTACTTTTCATAAAGGTACCAAAAGCAGCTAGAGAGCTCATGACAAAACAAAAATAAATAAAAGTATGATATCCATTTTTCATGTAAATTATCCCTCGCATACATGTGCATCAACTAGGGTTTCAATAATGCAAAACGGTGTCAAGTTTATCTCCATGGTCCGTGATGCATTTTTGACTTTTCAACATGAAATCTGGCTTCCCCTCCTGTCCGCCTAATAGAGAACAAATATTTTTCTCTTCCTATTTCATAGCCCCGGATAATTTCTTCTTTTTTTTTCATTTTTATTTTTTGTTAAAAAGTTTATTATTTGGTTAGACCATTATATTTTTTTGATTTCTTCCATCGAGACAAATTGAAAAGTAAAAAAGTTGTGAGCATGAAATAAAAAAAAATTCAAAAAGACAAAAATTGTGCCAATTAAACCAATAAAACAGATTTATTCCTTTGCCGATAAAAAAAAACCAGATTTACGTTTATACTTATTTTTGTTTTTAGCAAATTTCTAAATTTTTTTGTCAATTCGTGTATGTTTTTACAGTTCCTCTCTCATCAAGACTATCCCGATCCCAAAAAGAAAAAAATTTAACCGAAAAATGAAAAAAGTCCAAAGAATAAAAATATGCAAAGATCTAGAAATTTATTCCAAAAGGGAAAAATATGTAGATATGATTCTACTATTGTAATTGTATTTTAAGTTTTCACAGTCAAAATAATCGAAAAGAGGCGAGATAAGAGGGAAACAAAGTAGAAGGAATGTCCTGTTTGGTATTATCTTTATTTTTTTATATTGTATTTATTTGTCGGAGTACACAAGCATGCAACTTGTTTTGACAATAAAAATGAAATTTGATGGTGTGGGTCAGTTTTAACAGATCAACCAGACAAATAGTACTTGGGCCTTTTGGTCGGGCGTAACACTCGATCTTGACCTATCCAGTGATAAGGGACAATCGAGCCATTCCTTATCCGTCCTGTGGTTTTCCTTCGATAAGTCAGAGGCTCACTCCCGCGATTTGCGAACCAATCAGGCACGCGAGAAAACTTAGCCGAGATATGTGGGATCTTCCCTAACCAAGGCCATACCCCTCCTATAAATGAATCATGGTAACTCTAAACACAATTATGAGGAAAAATCCCTTATTTTACTATGGATAAACAATCGTAAAAGATTTGACTTAAGCATCGGAGGATATTCGACCAGTACCCCACCGGTGCTAGTCCTGACGTTGTCTTTGCAGGCTTAATCAGGGCTCGCTTTATGACCGGCATTCAGGCCCAATCCGCTCAATTCAACCGTCGAGCTATCATCAGTTGGCATCGTCTGTGGAAACCTTTTCTTGCCTTGATACTCTCAATGGTGGAAACAAGAGCTAGGACCTCCAAGAATAATAGCCAATGCCTTTCGGTGGTGAACGGGGCAACTAACCCGTACGTCGACCAACAATTGGCCGACTTAACCCACATGGTCCAAGAGTTGACAAAGCAAACACATGCTCTTCACCAGCGATTCGAGGCTCAAGCAGTGAGAGCCCCACCCGCCCAAGGCGGGCTCCAAGGAGTCGGCAAAGATGATCCCACTACTCCTAATCGAGAAGGCCTGGGTCAACGTGATCCCGCAAACGCCAATCCTCCCCTAGGCCCAGGGCAGGCCCTAAAAGCAAAAGTTAGCAATCCCCAAGTTAATGAAGAAGTGAAAAGTCGATAGACCAACCTGAGGTTTGGGACCCCCACCACAATGGAAAAGCTTACCTAGACCTTAGATCCGAGGTCACCGCCATGATTGAGCTCGAAATGAGGCAAATACGTGAGCAGCTTCAAAACGTAATGAAGGCAGTAAAAGATAAAAGGAACGGGGCAGTAGACGAGTTGTTGCAATGAACTAACCTCCCATTCTTGCCTATGATAATGATGGAGCCTCTGCCATCAAAATTCAAAATGGCCCAGATGGAAGCCTTCGATGGAACGAAGGACCCCCTAGACCATTTGGAAAGCCTTCATACACCTCCATGCGATTCTTGATGAGATCATATGTCGGGCATTCCCCACCACCTTTAATGGATCAGCATGTGTATGGTCAGTCGCCTGAAGCCCAGCTTAGTCAACACATTCACTCAGTTCAGTAAGTTGCTTATATGACACTTCATCGGTGGTCAAAGCCAGCGCTGATTGGCCACCTACTTGTTGAACGTCAAGCAAGCGAATGGAGAATCGCTCAGGGATTGTGTCCTCGTTAAATGGGGAGGCAGTCCAGGTTGATGATGTAGATGACAAGGTAGCTTTAACAACCTTTATGGGAGGGCTACAGTCCACAAAGCTCTTATTCTCCCTATCTAAAGCTCCGCCTAAAAGCATGGTCGAGCTAATATCCAAGGACCAGAGACACATGAATGCAGGGGATGCAATGAAAGCGAGGAAGGACAAGGCCAAATCCGAGCAGGAGAAGAGGTTCAAGCATCATTGGCCAAATGAAGCTGACTGACCATAGAGGCTGAGATAGGAGGAATAGGGAAACCCTAGGCACTTAGATGGCAAAATACCCCGCCTTCTAACTAGTCGGTTCGAGAGGTATACCCCTCTGAACACACCCATTAAACAGGTTCTATTGTAGATACATGAAGACCTTGACCTGAAATGACCGAGGAAATTGAAAACCACACCTGACTAGAGGAACCAAGACAAGTACTGCATGTTTCATAAGGACCACGGGCACAACACAGAGAACTGCTTTGATTTAAAAGAACAAATAGTGGTATTGATCCGAAGGGGTCAGTTACGTCGATTTGTGAATGATCGACTAGGAAAAAAGGAGCCAAGGAAAGCACAAGAGAAGCTCCCGAACGACCGGGAAATTGCCAGAGAAGTTTGGGTGATATCCGGTAGGTTTACCGGCGCAGGAGAAACTAGCTCCTCCAGAAAGGCCCACTCAAGAAAGTTAAAAGCTAAGGTACGAATGGAAGTCCTCACCACCAGCGGCTCGATCAGAAGTCGGATGGACGCAGAAGAAAAGGTGATCACCTTCTCGGAGAAGGATGGAGAAGGGGTTCAGCATCACCATGATGACCCCCTAATGTTTACAATGGTGTTGGCCAACTGCAGAGTGCGACGAATATTGATAAACAACGGGAGCTTAGTAAATATCGTGTTCCTGAAAGCCTTCGAGCAGCTCAACATTGATAGAAACAGCCTGGTGATAAGTTGTTCTTGTATCTAGCCATGTTCGAGTCAACAGTGAGCGCAATTTTGGTCAGGTAAGATCAAGAAGGGGTTCAGAGGCCAGTCTAGTACATTAGCCGAGCATACCAAGGAGCTGAAGCCAGATACCAAGATTGGGCATCAGAGCACACTACGCCACCCCAATCCTGTTAGAGACAAAACTGTTAAGATCATTGTTTTTGCAAATAATTTTCGAGAAAAATTAATTGGGCGGACAAATGCCGAAACGGGCTCCAAATAAAACTTTTGATAACGAACGATCAAAATAAAACCCGTGCAACAAAAGTTAATTTAGAAGAATACTTTTTGTCGATCGATTCTTTAATTACGATTTGATTCCGAGTAGAAACTCCTGTCAAATTTTCTATTGTATTCCCTTATGTGATTCTCGAACGTAGTGTGGGCTACGGACAATCGAGAATTCGTACCGACAGAACCCAAATATATTTAGTCTTGAAAGACAAATTATGATATAAAAATGGTTCAGCCTACCCGTATATAAATAGGACTATAGTAGGGACCTGGGGAGTAATTATGATTAAGACTTCTAGTGGAACACAAACACCAACCAGCGGTTTCTACAATTATAGAAAGACAGCAGCGATTTCTATAATTTTCATAAAATAATGAATTACTATTCACACCACTAAAGAACTATAATTGCACTATGACCCATAATCTCAAGACCTTCTTGCATTGAGTTGCTGTTATTAAATACTTACCATTTCTCCCCACAGTAAGATTCTCGATACCCGCCAATTAAATTTAATTACTGACAATTTATTTTAATCGGAATCTTGATATTCCTCAAGCCCTTCTGCTTAACTTATTTGACGGCTGGATAATCAAATCCATCTGCAGGATTTGGCCCGGTCAAAACTTATAAGTATCCTTAAGGGGGTATTGTCAATCCCGATCTTTCGGGATGTGAATTCCATCAATAATTAATATTTGCCATATAAATAATACCGCTATCCAACTCACCGGGAATTTAGATATACGCAAATCAATAATTATTTCAGAATTAAGAGGATAAGCACTGTTCATAATAACCTTGGAGTGTGAATTAATTTATATAGTCAGTATAAAATTAATTACCCAAAATGTCCCATTCAATACACACAAAGTATATTAACATAGAGAGTCGAAATAATAGACGACGCTATTATCAGTTCCATGTAACTAAGACCGGCATATTAAAACTCTGTGTTACAGTCGTACCGATGGTATGTTCATTTCCATCTAAACTGTGAATATAAAACTTATATTCTGTAAGAACCTAAACTCTGATCTTCTGTGTGCAAGCCGTACTCTACACACCAGATTAGATACTATATAGAATATCGGACATCTATGCATAACATTAACGAAATGATACACATACATTGCTCATAAAAATTCTTATAAAATAAAAAATTAATTTTATTAAAATTAAATTAAATTAAATACTAAAAATATGATTTTCAGTATACCAACCCCAACAATCTCTCACTTATTCTCAAAATCATGCTGCCATACATCTGACTCTCATGCCCTCTACATGACTATCAAAAGCCTTAGCCGGTAAGCTCTTTGTAAAAAGATCTACAAGATTGTCTCCTGATGCAATCTTGGTCACATCAACATCACGTCTCTGTATAATTTTTGGTACCAGGTGATACTTACGCTCAATGTACTTGCCTTTTTATGGACCCTTGGCTCCTTCGAGTTTGCAACCGCTCCGCTATTGTCTCTGTAAAGTGTAATAGCCGACTAAACTGAAGGTACCATATCTAGATTCAACAAGAATCTCTGGAGCCAAACGACCTCCTTGGCTACTTCAGAAGCTTCCACATACTCGGCATCTATGGTGGAATCAACAATGCAGGACTACTTGATACTTCTCCAGCTTATAGCTCTACCTCCTAAGATAAACACATATCTTGAGGTAGACTTACGAGAATCCCTGTCAGATTGGAAATCTGAGTCTGTGTACCCCAAATATACTAGACTGTCTGCCTGGCAAACTAACATATAATTCTTAGTCCTTTTCAGGTACTTGATTATATTCTTTACAGTAGTTCAATACTCCTACCCTGGGTTAGACTGATATCTGCTAACCATGACAACGATAAATTAAATGTCATGTCTAGTGCAAAGCATTGCATACATGAGGCTTCCTACTGCCGAAACATAAGGAACCGCCTTCAACTTCTCCATCTTATCAGGTGTCTTAAGACACTGATCCTTGGATAGAGTGATTCCATACCTAAAAGGAAGAAATCTTTTCTTAGAATCCTACATGCTAAAATGAGCAAGGATATCATCGATATATTTTGCTTGTGATAAGCCCAACATTCTTTGTTTTCGATCTCGCACAAGCTTGATTCCAAGGATATAACTGGTTTCTCCCACGTCATTTATATCGAACTGCTAGATAACCATATTTTAACTGTAAATAATGCCCCCACATCATTTCTGATGAGTAAGATATCGTCTACATAAAGTACTAGGAAGATCACCATGCTTCCATCACGCTTCTTGTACACACAGGACTCATCCGGACTTTCATCAAAACTATAAGACTTAATAGCTTGATCAAACCGAGTGTTCCAAGACCTCAATGCCTGTGTAAGTCCACAAATGGATCTCTTAAGTTTACACAACATGTGTTCCTGGCCCTTTGTAATGAATCTGTCTGGCTATATCATATAGATACACTCGTCAAGACTTTCGTTAAGAAAAAATGTCTTGACGTCTATTTGTCATATTTCGTAATCAAAATGAGCAGTAATAGATAAGAGAATTCGGATTGACTTAAGCATGGCTACCGACAAAAAGGATTCCTCATAATCAATCTCTTCTTTTTGAGTAAACGCTTTAGCAACAAGCCTAGCTTTGAAGGTTTCAACATTTCCGTCTGTTCCTCTCTTCCTCTTGTAGATCTACTTGCATCCAATGGGTTTTCCTCCTTCGGGTGGTTTTACAAGTTTTCAGACCAGATTGGAATATATAGATTCCATCTCTGAATTCATAGCCCATTGCCAAAGATTTGCATCTTTGTCTTGTAGTACTTCATTGTAGTTATAGGGCTCGGTATTCAGTTATGTCAATATCTTGTCATATAACTCTCCCAAGAACATATACCAATCAAGTTGATGAATAACCCTCCCACTACGATGAGACACTACCTGTGTCTGTGTACTAACAATAACAAGCTGTGCAGAATCTGAACCTTGTGCATCAGTACCTTGTTCTTGATTTGCACCTGTCCCGATAATCCTCCCACTATGACGAGGTAATGGAATATCAATGACTTATGATTCCTCTTCCGTTCTACTAGTATTTCTTCTTAGTTCTTTTGAAATAATTTTGCTATTGGGCCTGTGATCCATAATATAATCCTCTTCCAAGAATCAGGCATTGGTGCTAACAATGACCTTCTGATCCTTATGATTATAAAATAGACCACCCTTCGTTCCCTTGGGATACCCCACAAAGAAACAGACTTTTGCCCTCGGTTCCAACTTACTCGTGTTCCCTTTCAGCATATGTACTGGACACCCCCAAATACGAATGTGTTTCAAACTAGGCTTATGCCCGGTCTATAATTCTGTGAGAGTAGAAGGTACTGACTTAGAAGGTACCAAGTTCAGAATGTAAGCTGTTGTTTCTAAAGCTAGTCCCCAAAACGAATTGGCTAAACTTGAATAACTCATCATGGATCTTACCATTTCTATAAGAGTCATATTCTTTCTTTCTGCTATATCATTCTGCTGCGGAGTACTACGTGCAGTCAACTGGGATGTAATCCCCCCTGATGATATGTAGTCTTTAAATTCTCCAAAGGGGTATTTCCAATGGTTTTTTAGCTCTATAGCCTTTGGCCGAAAAGGGCCTCGTGGTCATCTTACCCTCTAAGCAAGATTCATAGATTGGAAGTACCTCCACTTCAAATGAACTCAAAGGTCCATCTTCTACCAATCTGTTTATCATTTTTAGATTAATATGACCCAAGCGTAAGTGCCAAAGAAACGTTTGGTTCATCAAAGAAGAAAACTTTCTCTTATATGGTAAAGTAGATGTGTTATTTATTTTAATTAGTTGCAATGTAGGAGAGATAGGAGATACAACATACAGATTATCCACCAATGTATCAGAATAAATAAAATATTTATTTTTCTTCACAACGACAGAGTCACCAAAATGAACAAAATATTTGTCCTTTATTAAACTCGAGACTGAAATTAAATTTTTTCTAATCGAAGGTACATAAAGACAATCTTTTAGAAGTAGTATCCCATCTCTACTAAAACTGAGAGTGACATCTCCTACTGCAACTGCTGCCACCCTTGTATTATTGCCCATGTGTAGGTAGATTTTCTATCACTAAGCTACCTAGTTTCCTAGAACCCCGCAAAGAGTTAAAGACATAATTAGTGGCTCATGTATCTACACACTAGGTACTAGTAGATAACACCGCTAAACATGTTTCCACAACCAATGATCAGAAATTACCTTGTTTGTTCTACTTACTGAGAAAAATCGGACATTGCTTTTTCCAATGCCCAAATTGGTTACAGTGATAGCACTTGTCTCTCGGCTTCTTGACACTAGCTTTTGGTCCCTTAACTGCTTTTAGACTTGTGTTTCCCTGTGTTTGAAAATTTTTCTTCTTCTTACTTTTCGATTTAGAGTAAGAACCTTTCTCAGCCACATACACAGAACCTGGCTTCCTAAGAACACCCTCGGCTGCTTGAAGTTCCTTAAGAAATTCTGTCAGTGTGTAGCTTAGCTTATTCATCGAATAGTTCAGGCAGAACTACTTAAAACTTTCTGGCGGTGATTGAAGTATGATATCGACTTGGGTTTTTTCGTCAATTTCAGCTCCAAGGATCTCCAGTTCATTAAGAAGACTGATCATTCTCAGAACATGATCCTTGACTGGTGTACCTTCAGCCATGTTTGCATTCATTAGAGATCTCATGGCCACCTACCTAGCGGCACGATTTTGATCCCCAAATATATCTTTAAGGTTCATAATCATGTCATAGGCACTGAGCATAGACTGGTGCTGATGCTGCAAAACATTTAATATTGAAGCCAAAATGTAACAGCGAACCATCTGATCAGCTTTCTACCATTTCTGATGGGCCTGGGTTTTTCTTTCGGTAGCCCCCTCATCAGGTACTGGTGGACATATCTCAGTTAAAATAAACTTGTAATCCTTAGCAGTTAATACAATGTCCATGTTCCGTTTCCAGTCAACATAGTTTGATCCCGTAAGTTTATTTTCTTTGAGAATGGAAGCGAGTGAGTTGAAAGCCATTTTAATCCTGAGAATCACATAATTAAAATACCGTTAATTATGATGAATAAAACTTTGAATTCATTTTAATTTGGTTCCCCCTACCATTTTAAAATTAATTCGCCAACAGCCTGGTAACTTGAAAATAGCATGCCTCGATGGGAGGCCGTCTACTATTCTTTATAAGACTAGACAGGCCAATTCTTTTTAATTTTACTATTTAGGTAACTGACCATATCAAGTAAAATTAAATAGCTGATATAGATTCGGTCTAGAATATAATAGTAGTGACTCAGATGAAAAGAATACTATTATATACAGCTAAGTGTTAACCATCACCTAATTCCAAATCAATCATTTCGTAACGAACCATTCAGATGGTGAAGTGATCCATATTAACAATTATCCAGAATTATCCTTAAAGGAGGTTTGTACTGGCGATACTGCAATTAATCTGTCCGATGGAGAGAAAGGCCTTACTGCCAACACGCAGGATTTAATTGCATCGCCTACAAACTAGTGATAGAAACCGTGGAATTTATCTGTGAATAAATTTCATCTCCCACTTAAATTTTAAAATATTTTTTAGGGTTATAAAAAACTGTTTCATTAAAATAAATTTATTAATTTTAAAAATCACACGATCTGAAATAATCAAACGTCTTTCCGTATATACGATTCTAAAAATTCTGATTTATCAAACAATTCTTTTCGTGTTTAAATGCGTAACAAATAAAATTTAATAAATGCACAATTTTTTCTTTAACTTTTCAGCTAAGGCAGTGATTAAAGGTATTTATTTATTTTATTTTCTGTTTTATATTTTTTGAAAAAAATAATTTATTTTATTAATTCAAAATCTGAAATTATTTTTTACATTTTTCAAATATATTCAATTTAAAAAAAAAATCATCTTTAAATGTGATATTTTGTAAAAAAATAAAATATCTAAAGTTTTTTCACTTAATTAAAATTAATTAATAAAAAAACTTAATTTTATTTTTATTACAAAATATTTTAATTAAAATTAAAATTTTAAATTAATTAAATTAACAGGATAAAGAAAACCAATATTTATCATCCACGCAGTTAATATAAAAAATAAATTAAATGCAAGATATAATAAATATATCCCGATTTTATGATCGGATTGAAACTCTAAAGAGTTTCAATCGCCTGTTAAAAGATATGTTTCAATGGTTTAATCTGTATCAGCTTCCTATATAGCGATTGTATCAGAATTCCTTTGATTCGTAGTAATATACAAATACATCACAACTCAATTAATACATATCAAAAAAAACTATCCCGGAACACCTCAAAAATAGCACAACTCATAGTAATATACAAAAATACATCACAACTCAATTAATACACCTCAAAAAAACTATTCCTTTGCTGCTGTGTTCTCCGTTGCTTGGAAAAATTTTATGGCTCTGCTGTTGGATGGATTTTACAGCGCTGCAAGTTGTTTGTAATTGGACACTGCTGTTTCGGAATTAGCTCCGCAGCTTTAATCCATGATTTCTTTTCTAATCCCAAGTATTCCATGAAAAAATTGGCTGCTTAATCCATGCATTCACAGGACCCAATTCTTCTCTTGGGATTGCCGCGGCTGTGTTTTTCTTGTTTCTTCTTTAATTTTTTTATTTTATTTTGATAACATAAAATAAAAAAAAAATTAGAAACCAAAAAATAAATTTTTTTCCTTTGATCCTATGCCTCCGTAGAGTTCACAATCAATTTACCACGATCAACCCTTATGGTTAAAAAAAATAATCATCATTCATTCAAAACATTCAATCAACATGAAAAAATAAATGATGATCATAAAATCGGAATTTAGAACGCCTGCAAAATAAAATTAGCAACAGTTCTAAAACTACCCGATCCCGATAACTGTAAACAAAAAACAAAATGGCTCTGATACCAATTATTAGAGGGAAAACTGCCAAGATCATTATTTTTGCAAACAATTTTTAATAAAAATTAACTGGACGGACAAACGCCGAAACGGGATATAGATAAAACTTTTGACGATGAACAATCAAAATAAAACCCGTGCAACCAAAGTTAATTTAGAAGAATACCTTTTGTTGATCGATTCTTCAACTACGATTTGATTTCGAGTTAAAGTTCCTATCAGATCTTCTACTGTATTTTCTTACGTGATTCTCGAACATAGTGTAGGCTACGTACTATCAAGAACTCGTACCGACAGAACCCAGATATATTTAGTCTTGAAAGACAAATTCTGATATAAAAATGGTTCAACCTACCCGCATATATATGGCCTACAACAGGGACCTAGGGAGTAATTATGAGTAAGACTTTCAGTGGAACATAGAAATCTACCAGCGGTTTCTGCAATTATGGAAAGACAGCATGGTTTTTGCAATTTTCATAAAATACTGAATTATAGTTAACACCATTAAAGAACTTTAGTTGCACTCTAACCCATAATCTCAAGACCTTCTTGCATTGAGCTCCTGTTATTAAATGCTTTCCATTTCTCCTCACGTTAAGATTCTCGATACCCGCTAATTAAATTTAAATTACTAACAATTTAATTTAATCGGCATCTTGATATTCCTTAAGCTCTTCCGCTTAACTTATTTGACCGTCGAATAATCAAATCCACCTATAACATTTGGCCCGGTCAAAACTTATAAACTTCCTTAAGGGGGTATCGTCAATCCTGATCTTTCCGGGTGTAGATTCCATCAATAATTAATATTTGCCATATAAATAACACTGTTATTCAACTTATCGAGAATTTAGACCGATATAAGATCGCTCCCTCTAATAAATCAAAATAACGAATATTAAATATACGCAAATCAATAATTATTTCAAGATTAAGAGGATAAGCACTGTTCATAATAACCTTGAGGTGTAAATTAATTTATATAGTCAGTATAAAATTAATTACACCAAATATCCCGTTCAATACACACAAAGTGTACTACCACAGAGAGTCGGAATAATATACAACGCTATTATCTGTTCTTCGTAACTAAGATAGAACTACTAAAACTCTGTGTTACAGTCGTACCGATGGTATGTCCATTTCCATCTAAACTATGAACATAAAACTTATATTCTGCAAGAACCTAAAATCTGATCT